>JAKOGI010002758.1:0-80000 GCA_029747015.1 Carnegiea gigantea
ATATATATATATATATATATATATGCACATTACACGCACACACACACATATATATATATATATATATATACAGACACACACACGCACATCTAAATTCAAATCCAAAACCCTAAAATCCTTCCACTAGATGGGATTTTTAGGGGGGGTTGGATTAGGGATGGGCATGGGACTGGTAGAGTTACACTCGCACCCATGCCTATTTTCAAAAGTCGTCTCCATATCAACACCTATACTCGTCAGGTATTCAAAGTCTATCTCCATACCCATACCCATCGGGTGTTGGAGGCATTTCGAATTTTTATTGGGTATATATAGATATTAAAATACAATATCCATTGGGTATGATAATGTCTTTTATTTGAAGAAATTCATAAAATTAAATTCAGCTAGGCCTAATGTTTTAAAGAAATACAATACCAATTGCAATAAGTATAAGAGCTCATACTTAGCACATGAACAGAAATTACATTTTGGAAATGACTAGAGTGAGGGACACAGCAAACGAGGGAGTGAGGGACACAACAAATGAGTTCGGATTTTAGGTCTGTGAGTTGTGAGTCCCGTAACTTCATGTATTGCATAGTAAATTAATGACACAAGTGGATAGATTGCATGGTTGCGGCTGAGTTGGAGCATTGGGCCTTTTTCTTTTTAACGAACCAATGTTCAAAGTTCAAAACTCTCTAAGACCCTCGGGCACGAGGCGGGTATAGGTATGGGGTAGGTGATTCCTATACCCGAACCCGTACCACACCCATACCCGTCTTCAGTGTACTCACCACATATCCATTTTTTTTCCAATTTTTGTACTCATACTCCCAATAAATAGGGCGGGTTCAGGGGGAGGGGTTCGGGTTCGGGTTCGGGTACAACTGCCATCCCTGGATCTGATGTAGCTGTGTTAGCCCTAAATTGAAAAATTACAAAGAGATGAAGCAAGGGAATTTTAGAGAGGCATTTTGCTGTAGTCAGCTACAACCCAAGCTGAAAACTTAGTCCAAACACGCCTTTTTTAGCTATACAGATTATGGACTAGTATGTGCTTTTATGTGCGTGTATGTGTGTGCGTGTGCGTGCGTGCGTGCGTGTGTGTACATACATATATAGACTGTTAATTTCGTAAAATCCTATCATTTGTCTAACTAACGGGTTATGCATCTCCCTCAGAATAACGACCATGTGTCAATTACAATATGTTTTATGCATTATGTATCTACAACCTAATACGGAAGTGGAGCATAATGAAAGAAGTTGTTGGTAGGATAAATTATGATGTCATATTCTTTTCATTGAAAAATATGGGTTGGAAAATAGGTACGTTAATTGAGATTAGTTAAAGTGGATTGAAATAGGTATTTTTTTGTTGAAGTGGGTTGAAATGGATTGAATTAGGTTGAAGTGGGTTGAAGTTGAAAGAAGTTGGTATATTTTTTTATATGATGGGTTGAAGTTGATATTTTTTTATTGAAATGAGTTAAAGTTTAAAATAACCAATTATATCATGCCACATGTCATACGTGACAACTCATTGCATATGATATGGTGAAATCTTTTGAAACTAAAATAATATGTAGAAATCTTTTGATTGATTTCCAATTCTAAATCCAATAATAGGTATGAAACTAAAAAACTAAAATGCTTCAAAAAACATACTTTTAAATTGAACTGCACATGACATTGGAAATTAGACGGCATACGTGGCAACTCACTGCGAATGGTAACTGTTTACTAATCATGAATTCTAGCCCTTTGATTATTGTATTAAACTATTATTAGCTAGTTTGACTTTTTTTAATTGGAGCTAGTTTGACTACTTTTTAATTCTTTCCACAAAGATAGTTCGTAAAGTAGCTTCTTTGATATGGCAAATTGCTTCATGCCTTTATTATCTACAAAAAATTTATTATAGCAGATGGAGTAATTTTTTTAACTAACTATTTATCTACTTTATCCTATGTAATTATCAAAAAAAATAACTCTTAAAAAATGCTTCACCTTTTGCTTTTTGTATAGGGATTCTTTGTTGAGTTACTCCTAAACATAGAATAAGTTGGATGATATTTTGATGAAAGACAAAAACGATTGAATTAATTATAAACCAAATGAATCCAAGTAATGATATTTAAATGGTTGGCAAATTCGAAATAAGCATGAAAGAAGTAGCCCTTTTATACTAGTGAAACATGCGTATATTTATGGAGAAGATATGTGTGATTTTGTTTGATTGATTAATTGGGAAGTTAATTAAGGAAATTATTTAGCTAATCCAAAATTTGAATTTCAAATTTTGAGGAATCAAATTAATTGATTTGTCATGATAAATATCCTTCTAAACCATGATACTTACCATATAAAAATGATATGATATGATTTGAGTCAAATTAAGTAACATTATCCCTTGATTCTAGAATGAATATCTGTAATATTTTGTAATAGCAAGGAAAAGATATTATGTAGCTTCATATCAACACAAATCATGGCAAAGATTGCAAGAAAATCAAAAGAGAATCTGCTGATCAGATTTCAAAGACCTGAAATACAATTTCAAGATATTTTGGATAGAATTTTCTTTCTTGGCAGAATTGGTGGCTGACCACTGAAGCCTATAAAGAGGGGCCAAATGAGAAAGAGCATCTATCGAAGCAAGTTGCAAGAACATTGAGCTATACACTTGTGAATTTACTCTAAGCATTACATTGTGATCAAAAGTTCTTAGTGTATTGAGGAATTCTTTATTAATAAGTGAACTTCGGAGTTGGTGTGAGGTCACAACTCCCCCATACTTAAATCAAGAGGTTGATTTAAGCACTTGGAATCTCTAGAGTGAGGTAACTATAAGAGAGTATGAGAGTTTATCTTAATAAGAGAAATAGAGTGTTGAATTTTAGAGTTCGATAACTCTAGGCGGGGACCTAAGTCTAATTGAGACCCAACCTCGTTAAAATATCGTTGCGTATAATCTCTATTTAATTTTCGCATTTACATTTGATTTTGATTTTAAGTTTTTGCAATCATCCTATTCACCCCCTTCTAGAGTGATCTGAGTTTTCACTCTTGACACAAAACACTCTTACAAAACCTTAAATTATCAAATAATTCACAGAATATACCCTCCAAAAAAAAAAAAACACTAATCATATATATTACAAATTGTTTTGTATAAGAATTGACATTATGCATAGAGGGGGGAAAAAAAGAAAATCACACGAGTGTATCTTGTTCTTACAAGAATAACAAAGAAGAATTTTCATAATACTAATAAACTGACAGAGATTTATTTCCCCAACAAAAATAGTCACAGAAAACAATAATGAAATGAACCGAATAAATAGATGCTAGAAAAATCAAAAATCCCTTATAATTCCGGCGCGTCCAAAGCGTATATCATATTCCTATGAATACATACTCCCACAAATTATACCATCACCACATATTTAAAATTGTGTGTATGACAAATACATGCTAATATATATATATATATATATATATATATATATATATGTGTGTGTGTGTGTGTGTGTGTGTGTGTGTGTGTGTGTGTGTGTGAGGGGGTAAGTGAGAATATACACTTCTAGGTGTATGATATGCATTATCCCATCCCCCTCAACAAAAAAAAAGAAAAAAAGGAAACTACTAAGAGCAAAGCATAAATCAGAACTCTCAATAATGAGAACGGAACGTTTCAAATTAATCTCCTAATCACAAAGCAACAAACTTGAAGACTGGAGCCTCTGCAATCTGATCTGCTGATAGAACTCATCGATGAATCTCTGAGCTCTCTCATCAACCGACCCATCTTCATTCTCCATCTCTTCTTCTTCTTCATCTTCCACTGCATATCCGATTGCACGAACGGCCTCCATCTCCATTGCTGACTTCCAAAAACAAACATCACTTCTTCTTGCTCTACTCTCAACTCCAGCTCTCAAGCACATGAAAACGACCTCGAACAATGAATACAAGTCCACTCTGTTCTTCCTACGCTTAATCTGAATCAGAGGAGTATCGGAAGGCGAAAATTGATAGTCTTGAATGAACCCACCATAGCTTTTGTAGTGACTGAGAAGATGGAATTTCTTTGCTCCTCGTGCTAATTTCCTCATTTTTTCGAAGGACATTGATGATATTCTCATCAACCTCTTCACTTTCTCCAAAATGGGTGATCTTCTTTTCGGCATTTTATTTTTGGGCTTTTGGAGAGACAGAGCCACTTTGTCTAAGTATTTGAATTGAAAATGCAGAAAGATAGGTTTTTTTCTTGGGATTAAGGTCAAGAATAAACCGGGTTCTTGTTTAATTTCTTGGGGTTGTAACTATGGATCTACATACATATACTATATCTAAAAGGGGTGGTGCAAAAAAAGCGGGATTTGAATGAAGAAGTGGGGTGCTAATCTGGAAAAGGTGGGTGGTCGGTTGAGTTTGAGGGGTTTTGGAATTACTTCTTGGGGTTGTGCAAGTAGCCGTTACGACTTACGACGAATGACTTAAACTTATGAGAATAATCCCCACCAGGTTGGCGCCCTGGTTCGCTTTTTGTGCCTTGCGCTCCTGCTCAATTTTAATTTTTTTTTTTTTCATGTGCTTCGTACTTAGCTTGCCGCTTCTGCCCATGCTTTAGGATTAAATTTACTTTCTCATTATTTTTTTTGAACTTTGTTGAACCCATCTTAAATTTTAATATATCAGAGTATATATCTATTAAAAAGTTAGGGAAAAATAAGTTATGTTGGCATGTAAAAATTGTAAAATATATCAGATGAAGAAATATAAACATATGAAAATGACTAAAAAAGCACTGCATTTGAAGATTGAGATATGAAAGTAACAATACCTCCCGAAAAAGGCGGTTCTATAAATTTAGTTTCTTCTTCGCTTGAGGATTTTTTTCTTTTAAAAATGTGAGATTATCATTTAAAATACCTATTAGCTATAAGGATCTCCTTGAATTTAGTATTTATGCTTTACATTGATTGTCATTAATCCTTAAACAGTAAACGATAGTTTTGAAAATGAATATGATCTAACTATACATCTAAAATTACTTACATTATACAAAAGATGCTAACAAATACAAATTTATTGTTACAACCATATGTAACTTGGTACTAAATTAGAAGTATAATATATGATACAGAAAGCATCATCTTACTAGTTTATATAAGATTTTTTTTGGGGAGATCATATAACCTAACTTAGGGTATCATTATGTAAATAATAATTGTCTATATTGCAATGCCATACTAGTTGCCTTATTGGAGGACACTGAGGCTCCTATCATATAACCTTAGGGTGTCAAAACGTTTTCTGAAAATTTTTTGTGGGTCTCTTGGAGTTATTCTTTCAGCATGCATGAGTACTTGCACGGATAAGATGACCCACATCTAGATATTCCTAGATCCCGTGAAAGCCGTATTCATATTGGGAGTTGTTGTATTGAGTCCCTGTGAATGCATCACCTTGGAACAACAATCTTGTAATTATTTTGACATTAAGAGTTTTTTTATAGAAAAACAAAGACATGCAAGATGGTTAATTGGAGGTCCATACTAAATAAAGAAAATATTATTGGAGTAAAATATCGAGAAGGATAGGTGGAAATCTTCCACATATTTTACTAATATTCGGAGCAAGCTACCTTGTGTTCAAGGGGAGATTCCTTCTACTAGGCCACTCCTTTTATGACTTGAAGGTTTAATGGAGGATTACACAAAGAAATAAAAAGTTGGGCGCAACAATTTCTGTTTAAAATAATAATTTTGTTTGTTGTGTATTATAGTATAGCTACTATACAATTGGATTTTGGATTTTGATTCATTATGAATGCTTTTTTTTTGTTTTTTTTTTTGGGGGGGGGGGGGATGACATCTAAAATTGCTAGTTTATTTTTGAATCCCTAGTTATAGTTAGTAGGCAGAATTTCTTACGTGAACCTAATAATGGGTCACAAATAAAGATTGATAGGCTAAAAAGATGAAATGGAGAAAATGTTGCCACTTAGAATTGTCCTAGGTCTCCTTAATGGACTGATATTGATAATCTTTTTCCCCAATTGTTTTTATTGATTCTAAGGCAAAAGTAGCATTTTCACTTTCAAATGTATATACTGTCTGTCATCGTCCATGAAATCCATGGAAGAGTAAGGTTCCTCCAACCACACAACACCTTTAGTTTTGTCAAAGTATGATTAGTCAAGCCATGAACTACTTTGTGAGAGTTCCTTGTTTCCGAGCAATGTAAGCATATGAAATAAATGGCGTGTTAGGTCAAATTAACTGTTTATTAATGGTTAATTATTTTACTAGTTGTTAGTTATTTTATTAGTGAGTATCGCTTAGAAGTATTTGGTGGTTAGCTATTCAACAAGTGATTTAAAATAAATGTTTGGCAAATTAGGTATTTATGTAGCAGATTTATATACAATGACTAAAAATAACATAATGAATGAGGGTCTTTAGTAAATACCACAGAGAATTTCGTAATTTTCATTGCAACGACTATCCAGAGGTTTTCAAATACTATGTTCACTAGCTTTTTCAAAAATACTATATAAAGTTCTATTTCATGGCAATTTATTACGTACAACCGGGTAGACAACTCAATTGTCCACCCGGACCTACCACCAGCCGCAAAGTATACAAGGTGCTCCGGTTCAACATTAATTATAATCAGCACTAATAGTAGAAATGGGTGAGTAGTGAAGTGGCAAATGTGTTTTACTCAAACTGCGAGGTAATGAGTTCAATTCGTGGTAAAAGCAAAGCCTATTTGTTTAATTATTATTCTTTTCGTCCTAAAAGTCTGTTAAGTACCTTTAAAAAACAATCCTAATTTTTTTAAATTCTTCTATTGAAATATTAACGCATACACTTGTGTTTACATTATGGCTCTACGTTCACTATTTTCATTAAAAAATCATAATTTTAAGATAAATATTAATTGAAAATTTGTATATTTATTATCCATATTTTTACTTAATATAAGCGTATAATATAATACAAGTATAATCCAACTCACTAAAAGTATGTTATAGCTTACTAAATATAAGTCATAGCTCACTAAACGACGAATATATCATGCATTAACATATGAACAAAAAAATATATGTACTAACTAAAATTGTATACTATATTGTTTGTTCACTTATTTTTTTATTATGAATGATTATTATTCCACGCTAAATCATATTGGTCATAAAATACATTTTATAGCTCACCAAATATCAATCATAGCTCACTGAATAAATAGCATAACTTACTAAAAAAATAGTATAGATAGCCAGCAAATAATATTGTCAAATTCTTAGGTTATGTTACAGCTCAATCATTTTTTACTATGACATAAAGGTATTTGTATTATATTTTGTGAGTATAATAGAAACATAGTAAATTAATTAATATAGTCCAACTCACTAAATATATGTCACTAAATATATGCCATAACTCACTAAATATATGTCATAACTCACTAAAAAAATATAGACAACTAGAATATAGTTTAGTGAGTTTGAGATGCATAATTATATTATCTTTTATTATGACTAAGCGTATTCATATTATACATATTTAGTCAGTATAATACAAATATAATCCAACTCACTAAAAGTATGTCATAGCTCATTAAATATAAGTTATAACTCACTAAAAGACGAATAATCATACCTTAGAATATGAACAAAAAAGTAAATGTGCTAACTAAAATTGTGTACTATATTGTTTGTTCACTCATTTTTTATTATGAATAATTAGTATTGGACGCTAAATCATACTGGTCACAAAATACATTTTATAGCTCACCAAATATCTATCATAACTCACTAAATAAATAGCATAGTTCACTAAAAAGAATAATGTAGATAGACAGCAAATAATATTGTCAAGTTCTTAGGTTATGTTACAGCTCAATCATTTTTTACTGTAACATAAGGGTGTTTGTATTATGTTATGTGAGTATAATAGAAACGTAGTAAATTAATTAAATATAGTCCAACTCACTAAATATATGTCATATCTCACTAAATATATGCCATAACTCACTAAATATATGTCACAGCTCACTAAAAAAATATAGACAACTAGAATATAGTTTAGTGAGTTTTAGATGCATAATAATATTTTTTTTAATATAATAGCACATTTTAATTAGTTATGTAGTATTTTTACTAAGTGAAACTTGAGATACATAAGATGCATTGGTTCGATCTATCCACTCACTAAAAGTATATATTAGCTCACTAAAATTATGTCTCAACTCACTAAGTATTTTAGTGAGGTATACATTTTTAATGAGCTGAAATTCGATTATACAATTGCTTTTGTACAATCGGTTATATGATATAATAACTCAGTAAATAAATATTATAGCTTACTAAAAAAATATAGACAACTAGAATATAGTTTAGTGAGTTTCAGATTCACAATAGCATTTTTTTAGCGCAATAGCACATTTAATAAGTTATATAGTATTTTTACTAAGTGAAACTTAGGTACATAAGATACATTAGTTTCGGCATATCTGCTCATTAAAAGTACGTATTAGCTCATCAAAATTGTGTCTCAGCTCACTAAAATATTCTATTGAGTTATGCATTATTTTTAGTGAGCGAAACTGGATGCACAATAGTATATTTTAGTGAGTTATAGGGTATCTTTAGTGAGCTAAAATCTGAAGGCTTTCTTTGTTTTTTGTACTTGGCGTGCCAGATGGATAATTTGTGGGTCCGGTTGTACAATTGTATCTGTACAATCGGATAGACCATATACCAATTGCTATTTCATACCTTATCCAGTACTCTACCAAACACAAATAAGTAGTGACCCATAATATTTGGATCACTATAAACCAATAACTTTTACTTTAACCTCTATTGTTAAACACAACCAAAGTAAGAAAAGACATAAAGGGTGCAAAAATGAAACTTGTGTCAAACCACTTAGAGCACTTGTATGGTGATCCTACACTTGCATCATAAGTGGGACCCTATACTTTCTATATCATCCTACAATCCTACTTTTTTCTTCCTTCTACATTAAATGGATCACCAACTTGGATCACCAAATAAATTATTTCTCATGGATCCCACATTTAAACATATTTAATTAGTTTTAGCCTTTTATTTTGTATTATGCATTAATGCGTTCGTTAAAAAAGGGGGAAATGAAAGCTATGAGTGGATCATTGCAGGAAGTCGGATTGCGGGTCAAGCCATATGGATCACTAATGCAGATGATATTTTGAGCTGCAAGCTTCCCTTGCGGACCGTGATCCAACCAATGCAAGTGCTCTTAGTGGGAGTGGTTATATCTCATCCCTCTGCCGACTAACCTCCCCAAACAAACAAATCTAAGTCCTATGATGTACAGGGATAGACCCCATTTATACGGCTAAAATTTGACTCACTATTACACATGTTCCTTACAACTAGCCCCTGAGCCAATTGCTTGCCCCACCACTGCATGCCTTCTAAGCCTGCCTTGCCTCTTACGAGTCATTAGTCGACCGCTGCACATGCTTACATCCCAAACCAACCCCCTCCCCCCAAACCAAAAAAATCCCAAAAAAGCAGAGAAAGAAAAGAAGAGAGTAAATGGTCCGTATTGGGTGTTCGCAGATCTAAGAGCATTCCCAGTAGTGATTCACTTTTTTGGCTCACCCGTAAGGTCTGCTTTTGCCATATCAGCTTGTGAGCCAACTTTTTGGCTCACAATCCTCTATCTCTCCAATGAAAGACTTACCACTTTGACTCACTAAATAAAATAATATTCATACATTTACTCTATAACACACAACATTATTTTTAGAATTAAAAAATAAAAACTAATTAAAAACATTAAAAAAAAAAGCAAACAAAAGCCCGTGAGCCTGCTCACTTAGGCGAGCCTCCTCAGAGCATGAGCAACCGTTGGCTTGCGGGCAAAATTTTGAGGGGGGCGAGCAAAGATGTGGCCCAGGACAGTGCATTGGGTGGCTTGGGGAGTTGGGTCCGCGGGGAGGCTGCGGGGGGCAAGCCTTCCCCCAACTATTTTTCCTTTTTTTTTTTCGCTTTTTGTTTAATTTTTATTGGTTGTTTGTTTTTGTTTATGGATTTTAAAAAAGTAGTTGTGTGTTGGAGTGTGGGTTCATGGGTATTATTTTATTTGGTGAGCCAAAGTAATAAGCCAACCATTGGAGAATGTGAGGCTTGTGAGATAAAAAACAGAAAAGAGGGTTGATGTGGCAGTAGCGGACCCTCACCGATGAGCCAAAAATTCCACCCACCATTGCTCATGCTCTCATGAGATACGGGCCACGTGACGTCCATTGGAGTGGATTGCTCCCTTCATCCCTGTTTCTCTCTCTTCCTCTTTCCTCACAAGGACAGCGTGGAGACGCTCTAAATTGTACGATCCCTGGACCCTGATCCATGATTATCCCCGATCCATGATGATCCTGATTTTGCTAGTTTACCGACGAATCGAAGAAAAACTCAGTAAAAGCTCACAAAACCCACCTCGCCGGGGAGAAAAAATGCACGGCGGTGGCAGATCGAAGTGGAAGAGCAGGAAAACTTCACGAAGCTCCCTCCTAATTTTCTCTCTCCTCACTCTCCTCTTCCTCCTCCTCTTCTTCTTCGTTTTCTACGAGGAAATCTCCACCTTTATCCATCCTGTGTCAAAAACTTCATCACCACTTTCTACCCAGTCCTCGCAATGCTTAAAAACCCTAGGAGAGAGATTCCTCTTCTACGCCCCCCATAGTGGGTTCAGTAATCAGCTTTCCGAGCTCAAGAACGCCATTCTTATGGCTACCATTCTTAATCGTACCCTGATTGTTCCTCCTGTTCTCGATCATCACGCGGTTGCTCTTGGTAGTTGTCCTAAATTTAGGGTTTTGAGCCCTAATGACCTCAGACTTAAAGTTTGGGATCACGCTGTGGAGTTGATCAAGGAAGGAAGGTTAGAGAATTTCTTCTTATTCTGTGCAAGTTTAACACTTCAAATTGCGCAATTTGTTGTTTATTAACATTTATTTTTGCTGCCTTTTGAGCTGAGCATTTGATATTGTTTATTTTCTCTTTGTTTGTGTTTGTACTTCTTAATTATGCGACTGCACAATCGGCATTTGTGGTGTGGCATTATAAATTTTGGAATAGTGATGCTTAAATCAATTCGTACAGCAGGGGGGTTTCGTCATTTGTGGTGATGTTTAGTTTGATTCCATGTAAGCCCATTTGATGTAGCTTTGTGGAATTGTTGATTCTAGGGGTAAATAGTCTGGGAGAGAATCTTGTTCTTGGAAGCAAAAGAAGCTCAATGTTCTGGTCACAATGTGACAAAGGGATTTATGATTCCAGCTTCTAGTGTCTAGATAATTGAGGATTTTCACTGCAATTAGTTCTGTCTAAATTAATAATCTGACACCCACTATTTGTTAGGATAGCGCATTCTAATTTCTGGAGACCCTGTTCCCTCCATACCGCCCCGGGAAAGAGAGGGGGGGGGGGGAGAGGTACACATCCCACGATGCATTAACAATCTGCTAGAATTGGATTAAGATAATACTTGATCCATCTTGCCTAATCCTGGCAGGAGTTGGCTTTTGTGTTGCATTCCTATCAAGCTTGAATTTCAGGTGAACTGAGGGCTGGCTGGGTTACAACTGTACAATTCTTCCAGCTTGACTGGGTTTGGCAGAACAGGCTTCCTGAAGCAAAAAGTATGCTGAAAATTTTCAAATGTTGTGTTGTGATAGGCTGATAGCATATTTTTTTCCTTCAGAGAGATTGGATTTCCGTGTATAATTAAGTGCCTCCATTTATGCTGTCTATTATTGTGATAAAGGCTTTTAGATGCTTGAATGGCAAAGAATCATTTCATCTGACAAAACTCGGTTGTGATGGTTGTTTTGATTATACGGTCTGCCTGCCAATATGCATTCCTGCTTTAAGATTAAAGCCTTTTTTTTTTTGGGGGGGGGGGGGGGGGGGGGAGGGGCATGCGTTTACACGATATTTGGTGGGAGCAAACTAGTCTTTACTTCCTAGTTGGTAGCTGTTTTGGCCAATATGCTGAGTTCCTGGCTCCTTTCTGAATAATTCCTAACTTTCGTCGGGCCACGGTCAATTCATTTGCAGGTACATCTCAATGGCTGAGATCATTGATCTATCTTCAATTTCTAAATTGGTCAGAACTATGGATCTTAGAGACTTTGTATCATTGTGGTGTAATGTAGCCTTGGATTCTGTTTGCTTAGATAGCTCAAATGTCAAGTCATCTCGGTTGGACAACCTCAGGCAATGCGGGTCTTTACTATCTGGACTTACTGGTAATGTGTATAAGTGTGTGTATGCTGTTGATGAAGATTGTCGAACAACAGTCTGGACTTACAAATCCAAAGATGTAGATAGCGCCTTAGATGCCTTTCAGCCTGATGAACAACTCCGACTTAAAAAGAAAATTTCATATGTTAGGCGTCGCCGAGATGTTTACAAAAATCTTGGGCCTGGTAGTGCGGCTCACTTGTCGACTGTGTTAGCATTTGGAAGCTTATTCACATCTCCATATAGAGGTTCACAACTTTACATTGATATTCCTGAATCTCCACGGGACAATCGAATTCAATCATTGCTTGATAAGATTGAATTTATGCCATTTGTTCCAGAAATCACGAATGCTGCAAAGGAGTTTGTCCAGAAGGTGATTAAGTCACCGTATCTTTGTGCACAACTGAGGCTGTTAGATGGCCAATTCAAGAACCACTGGAAGACAACTTTCTCAGTGCTTAAGCTAAAGCTACTGGGTCTTAAGCAAAAGGGTACCCTTCCTGTTCATATTTTTGTGATGACTGATCTTCCCAGGAGTAATTGGAGCGGAAGTTACTTAGAAGAGTTGGCCAGTGATGAAAGTTCATTCAAACTTCATGTTCTGAACAATGACGATGAATTTGTTAGAAGAACCGCGGAGAAGATTGCTCCTGCTAGTTGTGGCAAAGGCGGCATCCCTGATAACTGTTTGAGACCTTGCCCTCATCGGCGGCCTGACGTGCTCCTCTACCTGGAAGAAGCTGTTTGTAGCTGTGCTTCTCTGGGTTTTGTTGGCACAGCTGGATCTACAATTGCGGAAAGCATAGAGTTGATGAGAAAGAACAGTGCTTGTTTAGAGCAGAAGCAAATTACGTGATTCTTTTGCTATGGGCTGGGCGGGGATTGCAATTTGCAGAAGTCCGACTCTGCTAGAGTCTTCTCATAGCCTATCCAGTGAATGATGTACGGTGCTAGACACACTGATATCCTCATTCTGGGATGCTGCTGGAGGGCAGCCGTCTGTTCTCTCAATTCGTTGAAATTTTGCAGGGCATGCTTCCGATTAATTCGAGCACACAGTTTGCTCTTTCATCTGATACACAGATTCTTGGTTTCTGAGTCAAACTTTATACAGCACGGGGAGCATGAAGTATGAGTTACTCAATGTTGGGACCTATATAGCCAATTGCTTGAAACGCTATTTAGTACAATGTTTCTTGTATGTTTCAAGATGACAAGTATATGGTCATCCATGAAAGCTTGGTTAATTCATGTAGAAAGCCAGATGCCCCGTTCTAGGAAGAAATCAAAGATTCAACGCTGAAAGCTGGAAAAGAAAATTTCATACTCTATTGTTACTTTGCCGCAGCCCATAGAATTGGTTTCTTGCTACTTTTGAGTATATGAAGTGATACACATATTATTATTATTTTCCCCTCGTTGTATTAAATTAGTTTATGTGTCTCCGCCAATTTCTTTTTTTTTTTTTTTTTTTTAAGGAATCACCCAAATGGAGGAAATAAATGCGCTACATTTGATTCTTGAATTTCTTTATTTTGGGGGTGTGAAGCGAATTATTGAGGGTCATATTAAAAATAGTCAAAACATTTGTATCTAGTGTCGATGCTCAAAGATGGCATTACCTCAGCTGGTGCATGGTCATGCCACCGCTATAATGCTGCGTTACTATTGGTATCTTTAAAAAGTTCATTAGTATTATAAAAGTATCCAAATTGAGAGCTTAAAGCTTTTTTTTTTTCCCCGTTTTCTTTAAATAATTGAGGTTGAGCCTTTATTTTTCCAGTTAACTAAGGTCCTGCTCATCAAAAGTAACTGTTTAAGTAGCGAATAGCGATTTAGGTAGCGGATAACTGTTTAGTTCACTGATAGTGTTTCTAATTTATTTGTTAGCAGATAGCTGTTTAGATGAGCAGTTGAAATAAATGTGTTCGATAAATTTAGCTGTTGGGTTAGTTGATTAATGTAAATTGACATAAAATGATATAGATAATTTCCAAATATAAAATTTTCAAAGGATATTTTTTGGCCAAAAAATTCTAAAACGCTACTTCTGAATGTCAAAAACTAATACTGTTAGTTTTTCAGAAACGCTGCTTAAAACACTAAACGCTATTTGAAATGCTAATCAAAACATTATATTACTGAATACTAAAAATTAACTGATTAATGTATTGACTTGGTCAAAACACTGACGCAACTCAAAATGTTATCGCCGAACACAACCTAAATATAATTTTTTTTGTTGAGGCATTTGAGCTTCTGCTTTAGCAAAATTGAGTTACTGTTTACCCATAAAAAGGTAGGACTCTCATGTAAAATTAAAAAAAAAAAATTTCTCTATTCATGAGACTTTAATCCAAGACCTTATCTAAGGAGCATAAAAGTGTTATACAACTTGAACTAACTTGTGCAAGTTAATGTAAAATTCTTTTACCCATGACTCGCCCAAGTCAAAGTTACATTTTACACATGATGATGTACATCATATTCATAGGAGTGGGTACTCTTTCATGTCACATATAGATGCATCTTTTCATGTGTACTTTGTCATATAGATAACTTTTAATATGTAAGTACTAATATAATTTGTGAGAGTATATACTTCTAGGATTATTGTGCAGTATGCTTTGTTGTCACACACATGATATACTCCACCCAATGAACACAAGTGTACTAAATTTTACTCATTACGTATTTAAGTCTAATGAGAAAAAAGGTATTTATATTCATATTTTTCACATTATCCAATCGCACAATATATCTATGCTGGATTGCTGGTAAAATAATGCCATATCTAATGTTCATAATATATCTATGCTGATAAAATAATACCATATTTATAGAAATATATAGATCTTTTTTATGAAATAATAAAGTTCATACGTACATTATATTATTATCATGAATAATTTATATATAGAAACTTATAATCTACCTGAACCCCATGGCACATTTGGCTGAAACCCTAAATCTGCCTTCTTATCATCTGTAATTCTAATTTCCTGCTCAAGATTCCAAACCCCTGAAACGAAAGAAGAGGGAGAAGGCAGCGGGCAGCGGCCCAACATGATCTGATCTCCTCGCCACCGCAAAAAGGAGTCTTTTCAAAATCAACCCTGATTAATATAATTCAGATGTAAATTCATAAATCAGAAATCTCAAATCACACGACCGGAATCCAACGGCGGGGAATCCATCCATCAAACCCTACAGCGACGTTTTACCCGCGAAAAAACACACAAAATCTCACGAGTAGTGCGTACAGTGCACCCCTCCACACGCGCACATTAGCACCACCAACCAAAATGACCAAAGAGCCCCTTCCCTCCCCTTCCCCTATATACGAACGTTAAAACCGCTTGCTCTCTCTCTCTTTCCTCTCTCATGATATAAGTTTTGGGTTCCCGGCGATTTGAGCCAAACACAACACAAACACAATCAAAGAATCCCTCTCTCTGTCTCTCTCTCTCTCTCAATCCTCTCTTTGGCAAGAAACCCTCGTCGGATTCCCACTAATCCCTGATTTTCTCTCTCCTTCCGTCGTTGAATTGAGTTGATTGGGTTGTGTATAATGGTGATTGCCGCCGCCGGCGAGGCGGAGACGATGACGACGGTTCCAGAAAGATCCAGAACTCTCCACAATTTCTCCTCTCTCCCCTGCTTCAACGTCAAGTGGGGCCGCCAGAAGCAGCTCCGCTGTGTCAAGGACTCCTCCTCCGCCGCCGCCGCCGCTGCCGATCACGACTTGCCCACTTCCTCCTCGTCTCCCCACCATCACCACCAACAGAACCAGCGGCGCCGTCCCTCCCCCGATTTCCTGAAACGGAAATCCACCGCCGTGTTCGAGGACGACGGCGGAATCGAGGCCATGAGAGAGAAGCTCATGCTCGAAATCCGCACTGAGGTTCACCAGATGAAGGCCACCCTCCTCAGCGACAACGCTGGAAAGAGGGCCGATGACGTCGCTGGAGCACCTAGGCCATGGAATTTGCGCAGTCGGAGGGCGGTTTGTAAGGAGCCTATAGGGAACGAGAACAGTATCGCCGGCGACTGGAAACCTAGTTTCTCTCTGGCTGAGGTCAAATCGCTGGCTGAGATTGGTGGCGATGCCCCAAGAGCCAAGTTCTCTGCTTCTCTCTCTAAGAAGGAAATCGAGGAGGACTTTCTCGCTATTCTGGGTACTCGCCCTGCCAGAAGACCCAAAAAACGACCCAGATATGTGCAGAAACAAATCGATGTAAGTCTGATTCTCTCTCTCTCTCTCTCTCTCTCTCTCTCTCTCTCTCTCTCTCTCTGTGTGTGTGTGTGTGTGTGTGTCTCTGTTTAATTTTGGGGATTTCTGATCTTGGGTGTGGACGGAATGTGATTGATTTTGCGATTGACTGTAGCATTGATTCAGTTTTTGGGTGTTTGTATCGGTGCAGGCTCTTTTTCCGGGGTACTGGTTATCTGAGATTACTGCTGATATGTATAAAGTCAACGACAATCCTGAGGCTGGGAAGGTACAATCGTGAAAAGTTTGGGACTTTTGATATGTGTTTGCTGCTAATTTGGGTTCTCTGAATCTGATGTGGATGATTTGTTCTTCTTGCAGAGGTAGCATTTTTGAAGGATTTGATTTGATTTGATTTGATGGTCAAATGGCACGAGTTTGAAGAATTGGTTGGTTAGTCGGCTGATAAATGGGTAGGTTGACTATTACTACTCTAATTAGGGATTGTAATCTAGGTGATTTTCATTCCTTCCAACAGGAATTTGACGCAAGTCTGGGAAATTCTTGTTGCTCTGGTTGATGTAAGTACAATTGCTATGGATGCTGATCTTGGGTTAATTAATATGAGCTCTTAGATTTCTTTGAAATTAGATCGGCTTTTAAATCATTTGATGAATAAAGAAATTCAGTTGATTTGTGATTCTTGAGCATTGGTGTGAAGTTTCATTTCATATGTGAATTGGGAATGGCGGCAGCTGATGATGGGCAAGTAATCGTAATGATCGGCTTTACATTTTTATTTGGCATCTCAATGGTAGGTTTTTTGGCACTTTGATTTGATTCATGTCAGTGAAATCACATTCTGTGATGGAAGGAGTTGGAGTTGCTTATAGTAGTTTGTTTCTTTAAGGTAGAGGAAAACGTGAGAGTTGGGCATTCACACTACTACCGCACCCACAGACCATTACATACATTCTTCTACAGCTTTATTCATATTTGCATCTCATCGATCACTAGATGCTTTTAAGCCTGCAGCATTTCTTTAGCCACAATATATTTGTCTCCCTTGCAGTTCCTTCTGCTCTTCTCAAATTAGGGTGATTGTGTCATTTGATCTTAACTGATGGGGGCAGTGCTTTCGTATGTGATTAGAGTTTATTACTGACAGCAGATGTTCTTATGGGTTAGACTCTGTGTACCTCCTTAGTCCACATTAGAGCGAGACCCATGCTGGGTGTTCCCGTTTTTGTCTAGCTAAGTGCATGGGTTTAATTGTCAATCATGCTTTAGACATTCTTCAAATGATGCAATGCTGTCACTGTTGATGTCCTATGGGTTGGAGAAGGGGCATGGAAATGTTGTCAATCCTGTTCCTGCTCTTCAGCAATCTGTCGCTGGTTGCTTCTTTGCTGACAAAATGGAGGCAATTACCATTGAAACTTGTCCTTCAAAACCTTTGAGCTTCTGATAGGCAGCTTTATGATCATTCTAGACTTCGAACATATTGATGATTACACTAGGGAAGGTGGGTTCATCCATTTACATATTTGTGCGATTCTTCCGTTCGTTGCATGTTACATATAGAAGTCGCGATTTCTCCTTCTAAACTGTGCCCATTTGAATGGAGTTCTAAGAATCAGAATCAGAATATGCCTGTTATGAATTCATATAAAATCTCGCAACTTTTTCGTGCAACATTCCTGGAGCTTCAAATTGGGATTGGAGCGTTGAGCACTTACAGAGCTGTGGTTGGGTAGGGTTTTATATGTGCATATGTTTTGGGGGGCAGTCAGGGTTCTGCTTTATAATATGGCCCCTGCATAATTGGATTTGAAATGGTCAGAAGCGGTGAGCTTCGTTTCACGCGGACTAGCGAGTTTGACACGCATAATATAAATGACCTATCTATCTGCCCCCCTCCCCCCTTACTTATTCAAATATTTTTGACCGTTGCTGCTGACTAGATGAGCTGTGCTTTCCACATGGAGTTTTCTTGGCTCTGGCGGGGGCTCCCATATTTGGACTTTTTCTTTGTCTTTTTAATATTGTCCCCAAGTGGCTTTTTAATCATATATATATATATATATATATATATATATATATATATATATATATATATATATATATATATATATATTAAAAGTCGGATACAAATCCTGTATGAATGACTTGTGGCATGCTGATGTGGCATAAAACAATGAATTGGTAAGTTATAATTTGTGGATGTTAGTTGACTAATATTAATTAACATTAATGTTATTAACTAGGATTTACTAACCTTCCAAGGGGAAAAAAAAAAAAATTCGGATTCACTATATGTTATTATATATGTTATTACTTTGCGGTGGAAATTTAATTAAAAAAAAAACTAATTACATAGGCATTTGAATAGTCACACAAAAGTAAAGCTAATTTAACACAATGTTACATTACATTAAAAGACTTGACCACTTAATGAATAATTTATGCAATAATTAGTAGAATAGTAACATATTCTCATAAAAAATGACAGGATTATGACTTGCATATTAAAGGTTAAAAATTTAATCTAATTCAACAAATAATTTTAATGTCAAAAAAATGTAAGTTTAAGTGATCTAATTGAGTGCAAGAAAAAACATATGCATGCCTCCATGAACTATTACGATAGCATAATAGTTATTCTATCACACAAAAATTAACTTATTTTAATAAATTAGTATATTTTAATTATTTTTTAATAACAAAATTAAATCATGTCCTTGCATAGCAAGGGATATAACACTAATATTTTATATACTACCTAAAACTTACACGTTGTCCCGGGATTAAGTTTTGAATAAACAAATGGTATTTTAAAAGTATCGTTGAATCATTGTTAGGTCAACGTTGATAAGTTGGTATAAAAGAATAATGAAAGATTTTAGTCCAATTCAAAAGAATTTAGGGTGAGTAGTGAAAATATTATCACTCATATAGTTTTTTTTCATTGAGGCATTTTTTTAATAAAAGAAATTTCAAACATACATTTTTTTGAGTATGTACCCGAGTGTTGTATCGGATTTGAATTTTTAAATAATAAAAAGGATATTTTAAAAATAACATTCGATTATTATCAATGTCCATTTTCTATAACCTTCACATAAAAATTATTTGTTATTTCTAATCTGTCTTGAAAATATGCATGTATGTATTTTGAATAAGCAAATCGTACTTTAACAGTATCGTTAATAATTATTTTTTTGATAGAATCGTTAATAATTATTGGGTTAACGTCAATGAGTTGATATAAAAAAATAATGAAAATTTTAGTCCAACTCAAAAGAATTAGGGTAAGTGGTGAAAACATTATTACTCCTATATATTTTTTTTATTGAGGCATTTTTTTATATAAACAAAGTTTCAAGCATACATGTTTTTTGATTATGTAACCAAATGTTGCATTGGATTTGAATTTTTAAATAATGAAAAGGATATTTTAAAAATAACATTCCATTATTATTAATATCCATTCTTTATAACCTTTATAGAAAAATTATTTGTTATTTGTAAATTGTCTTGAAAATATGCATGTGTGTGCGTGTGTGTGTGTAACATTTTTTTTTTTTCTATTGAATAAACCATCAACATTGCCATATTGGCAATAACCATATCTACCTATTTGAGTTTAAAACACATTGAGCTCGAAAGTTTCAATTAGCAAACCAAGTTTTTATTTGATCTCGAATTGCAAGTATTTAAGAAAATTCTTGTTGAACATGTTTATCTAGGAGATGAATGAAGAGGAAAAAAATATATATATAATTTGTACCATATATATGCATTTTGGCATTTAGGAAAAAAAGAAAAGGAGTATGATTTAAAGAGTTGTTATGAAGCTTTTTAAAGCAAATACTGCTTACCGAGGTTTCTTTACGAAAATTAATTATAGATTACATTTGTAAAATATTTAACAAAAACGTAAAAAGAATTAAAATCATGGGTACATTTATTATCATACTAAGCTAGTTAGACCTCATAATAAACATTTAATATTTGTGAACATGTACAAGGTTATGTAATTATTCATCAATTACATCAATCCTAGTTCCCTCCCTCCCCCTTGAAGATCGAGCTATACTAACTTGCACAATTTGGGGGAGGGGGAAGGAAGATTCATAGTATATGATTTGATGGCATAATTAAGTCTAAAAAATAAGCATGGTGTCAGTCAAGGCTGAAGATAGGAACTAAAGTCCAATTTAGATATTTAAACGCCAGATTGTTAGAATAAACCCTAAAATCAAATAATAACACAAATTCTTATATATCGAGTTAGATTATGAAATATTGAAGAACTCACAAAGATATTAACCTCTGTAAAACAAGCACAAAGATAGTAACCCATATATACGGATTATTACTAAATTTAGAAGCGGCTAATTTGTAAGAATTCAAAATCAAATAATCAAAAATTACCAACACTATTCACAAAATCCATTTTAATTGGTTTAGTTCTCGAAGCTTCAATTATGTGAGCAAGCATATCATGGTTTCAAACTTGATGTTAGGAAGTGGCCACTGTAGAGAGGAGTTTGCAAGCATGATTGAGGAAATTTTTAGTGTTCCCTTTTCACCATCCCCCACAAAAAAAAAACCCATCAAAAAGGCAAAAATTAAGAAACTTTTTTAATAAACAAATAAAAAAATCCTAACTATTTTGTCCTCACTAATGAATACGGTACAAACCATTTTGCATCCTAGGGATATGAGCAGATGGAGACTCATATATAGAAGTGGAAGAATGATGCAATTAATTTTAGATAAAGAGAACCATGAATTCTTAGACTATGGGAAGTCACGACTAAAGTCCAATTTAGAGATTTGACACCAAATAGTTAGAATAAACCCTAAATCATATAATAATACAAACTCTTATATACCGAGTTAGATTATGAGATTTGAAGAACTCACATAGATATTAACCTCTATTAAAAAAAAAAACCGCAAGGATATTAATCCATATATACTGATTATTACTAAATTTAGATGTTACTAATTTCCAAGAATTCAAAACCAAATAATCAAAAATTATCAACACTATCCACAAAATCAATTTTAATTGTTTAGTTCGCGAAGCTTCAATTCTGTGAAGAAGCATATCATGGTTTCAACCTTGAAGTTAGAAAGTGACCATTGTGGAGAGGAGTTTGTGAGAATGATTGTGAAAATATTTAGTGTTCCCTTTTCACAAACCCCGCCCAAAAAAAAAAACCACCAAAAAGACAGGAAAAAGGAATAACTAAGAAACTTTTTTAATAAACAAATAAAAAAACTCTAACTATTTTGTCCTCATTAATGAATATGGTACAAACTGCTTTGCGTCATGGGGATATGAGAAGGGTGGAGACTCACATAGAACTGGAAGAATGCTGTAATTAATTTCAAATAAAGAGAACCGTGAATTCTTAGACTGTGGGAGGTTACTAGGAGTGAGAGATAGAGAAGCAATTACCTGTAGAAAGCGTGGGATAAGGGGAAGGGATGATTAAGTAACTTAATTATCAAATTTTAAAAATTAGAAAAAACATAATTCTTTCAACGGTTAAGATCGATATGATATATTAGTATATTATGTGAATGGTGATGATGAAGTTGATTTCGTAAAATTAAGAGGAACAAAGTATTGACGACATGTTTTTTATATATTACAAAAAAAATAATATTAGATTAGATTAGACGTCTCTTCAACTATGCTGCGGAGACCTATCAAATACATTGCTGGGTTTTGATTTGGGGATAGAATTCAGGTGTAGTATTGCTCAGTCATCAGTGACATTGAATTGTGTCAAATTTGGGGCTAACCACAGGCTAGCATGATGACTCTGTCGCCCAATTTAAGCATATTAAATGAGGACTTGTCACAAGTTACTCTCTTGAGATTAATTGTTTTTGTTTAAAAAAAAAATGCGCCATTTTTTATGGTCTTATTACTTTCTTTCTAGGTCTTGTAATGAGTAATTGATACTTAGTGCCTGCAATATAAGCACTAATAAATAAACTAGTCTAAGAGTATGTAAAAATAATAATTTATTACTCTGAGGTATCATGGGATGAATAATTTAGTTCTTTTCTTGACAGTAATTTCTAAAAATTATGTATTAAACCTCTGAAAATGAGATCCTTTTATCATTTTATTATCTTTCTGTTGGTTCTTTAAAGAAATTATGCAGATACTTTGTGTATCTTGTAACGACTGTAATTGTACTATTATTGTTATTGAAACTTAATTGAAATTGTTGTTGGTACCATATATACAACTCAAAACTTTTGACAACAAAAAAAAATAGTCAAATACAAAAGATATCTTATTTTGGTTCAAAAATAATTTATAAAATGTCAAAATATATAGGCTTCAGATCTTTTTTTTAGAGACTTTAGAACTTCTTATCAAGAAAATAATTAAATTATTCATCGTTAGATATCTCAGGGTGTTAAATTACTATTTTCACAAATCTCTGAACTATTTTATGTGACAACAATTATAAATATCAGAGTATTAGATGTTCATACAGGTACATAGTGAGAGAAACAAATAAGCGTGATATAATATACCAGCAAAATTAGAAAATCTACACAAAAAAGTATACTACATGGCTAAGAAAAAAATACAAATAATGAAAGGGACAATGTAACTTCAATGGTTTGTTTTTGTCTCAAAAAAATAAAAATAAAGAAAATACCTAAACTCTTGTTCATTCTCAAAATCTAATTAGGCTCGAATGCTATTACTATAAACCTTTAAGGAACACTTTATGATACTATATACTTTTCTATTTTATAAAATAAAATTATATAAATATAATTTAATATCATTTAATGTACTTTGTTTTTAAAACCTTAGGCAAATGTATCATTTCTACAAAAAAAACTCTTTTAAAAAAGCCTTTATGAAATGACTTTTTCAAAAAGAGTTGTTTGGCTACCTGATTGAATTATCAAAACAACTAAAACACTCCTAAACAACTCTTTTTTCTCAAAAAAATGTTATTACCAAACACTTACTACATTAAATTACAAAATTAAGTAGTTTTTTTTTCATTTTCCATTTCCTTTTGAGGGAGGATGTTGCCGGTTAGTAAGCAAGTCTTTTGAAGTTCACTATTATGAATTGTTTATAATCAGATTTGAATAGTTGGTGCGTACGTATTACCAATAGCTACAGCTAAAGCATTATAAACTATTAGCGAATCCAAATCTTTTGGAGATATATTTCGTTTCCTTACGTATTTTTGACTGTACTAACTTAATTGAGTATGCAAATCCTTGTACTTACCAATTTTTTGCACTTACCATGTTTGTGTACCACTTTGTACATATATATTCTACTGCTTAATGATAGTTTTAGAGCTGGGAGAGAATCAATTCTCAGTGCTTTCCTTACCACTGGTACTTTTATTAAGCAGTGGAATATATATGTCCAAAGTGGTACACAAACATGGTAAGTACAAGAAATTGGTAAGTACAAGGATTTCCATACTTAATTAAATTAGTACAGTAAAAAATACATAAGGAAACGAAATATATCTCCAAAAGGGATCGGCTAATACTCCCCCTCAAGTTGGAGCGTACAGATGAGAAACGCCCAACTTTCCTAGGAAATAGTGAAATTGAGACCGACTGAGAGCTTCGGTAAAAATATCGGCAAGCTATTCATGAGTAGGAGTATATTGAGGAGTAAGAACACCAAAGAGAATATGTTCGTGGACAAAATGACAATCAACCTCGATATGCTTGGTACGTTCGTGGAAGACTGGGTTGTTGGCAATATGCAAGGTGGCTTGATTGTTACAGTACAAGCGAGCTGTAGAAACGGGAATGCCTGAAAACAGCAGCAACTGGCGTAGCCAGACTAGTTCACTCGTGGCATTAGCCATAGCACGATATTCAGCTTCAGCAGATGACCTAGACATAGTAACTTGTTTCTTAGTCTTCCACGCAATAGGTGCCTTCCCTAATTTAACAGGATAACCTGTGATAGAACGCCGAGTCATGGGACAGTTGGCCCAATCGGAGTCACAGAAAACATGTAAGTTAAGGGGATTACTAGCTGGCAATAAGATCCCTTGCCCTAGAAAAGATTTTAGGTAGCAGAGGATGCATAAAGCGGCGTCCCAATGTCCTTGATGAGGATCTTATAAACTGGCTAAAGATGTGGACAGAGTACATTATATCGGGCCTGGTAATCGTGAGATGAAGCAGGCGACCAATGAGACGTCGATATGAAGAGGCATCAACTAGAGGGGCACCTGAATTGGTCGACAACTTAAGATTTTTTTTCCATAGGACGGGGACATGGTTTAGCACCAAGCATCCTGGTTTCACTAAGAATGTCAAGAGCATATATCTGTTGGCATAAAAATAGCCCTTCTTGGGATCAAGCCACTTCAATACCCAAAAAATATTTCAGGGGGCCCAAATCTTTAAGTTTAAAAAAGTGTTGTAAATAGCTCTTGAACTCACAATAGTGATCATGACTATTACAAGCTAGGACCATATCATCAACATAGATAAGCAGGGCCAAGAATATGTTATCGTGGTGATAGATAAACAGAGAGTGATCCCAAGGGGATTGGACAAATCCATGCCATAGTAAAGCCGAAGCTAACTTGAAATACCATTGTCGAGGTGCTTGTCGAAGCCCATACAGAGATTTCTTTAACTTGCATACCAAATTCGGTTGAGGAGGATGAAAACCCGATGAAAGCTTCATATAGAGATCTTCATAGAGATCACCATGCAGGAAGGCATTATGCGCATTCATTTGATGGAGTTTCCATCCTTTGGAAGCAGCAACAGTTAGTAAAGCGCGAACAGTGGTCATCTTTGCTACAGGGGCAAAAGTTTTATGAAAATCCTCACCTTTGACTTGATTATTACCCAAAACAACCAAATGCACTTTGTGTCGTTCAATAGATCCATCTGCATGATACTTGGTCTTGTACACCCATTTGCATCCAAGCGCCTTTTTGTTGGGAGGTAAAGTTGGAAAATTTTATACTTTGGTACCTCCAGTTTTAGCGTATTCACACGGTAGACCAGGTTTTGAAAATCTTTACATTTTGGTATCTCTAGTTTTGGTATAACTGACTTTCTGGTACTTTTTATTATTATTTTAGCCCTTGAACTTTTAGAAATTGTAGAAAAGCCCCTGAAAAAGGTTAGCTATGCAAATAAGCTATCTCTAGTGTTTTTTTCACGAAATATGCTTGATTAAACTTCTTATAATAACTTTAATGGTACTAGTTATCATAATCTACTAATTATATCTTACGTATTATACTTTTTGTGGTTATAGGCCTATCATGCTTAGCAAATATAATTAAAACTTAATTAGAGAGTTTTGACCGTTACCTGAACTTCGTCGGTGCTGCACCCTAGCGTTCCTTTAACTTTCAATTTACAGATATTGCTAATCTCAACCACACCTTTCTTAGATCAAGCACAGTACAGATCTATTTCGTTTCCTACTTCAGATCATAGTCACTAATTAAGTTTTATATTTTAAAGAATAGTGAGACTTTGGTCAAGAAACTATAACATTTAAGACATAAGGTTCGATTGGATAACATTCCCTACTAGAAAACTTCTTTTATTGAAAGCTTAAAAGTGGGTATATTACAATAGAAATTTAAGAGGGACTTAAGCTAAAGTCATTAGAGATGTTTGCTCATAGAAAAATGGAGAATCCTGACTTCTCTTTTGCTTAAGAATGCTTAAATGACTGTGTCCCTTCTCAGCACTCAACCTCTCCTTTTATAGAGAGTTAAGGATACATAGGATGCCCTAATAGCTACAGTACACAATGATTTTCACATGGCTATAGTACACGCTGATGGCTATAGTACACTGCTTTATTTTACAAACTAGACACTTGTCAAAATAGTACAATAATGGTGCAGTAACTTTTCAGAGCTTTTTAATGATGACAAGAATGGTCATTATTATTGAGATTCTGCATGCCTTCATCTCCAATTATATCTTCCAGACCATCATTATCTGAATAATCATCAAAACCTTCATCTAATTGAAGATGTTCTGGGTCCCATTTCTTAAATAACTCAAGAAGATATTTCTTTTCTTTTTCTGATAAGAATTTTCCAGCTCCAATGTTAAAGAGATAATCAAAAATATCTTCAGACACTGCTCCTTCTACCTTCATGTACTCTTTGAACTCATTATCATAGGCACAAATAGTGTTTCCACAATGCATTATCATTTTTTCTTTTTCAATTAATGCCCAACATTGATGATAAATATTGAAAAATCCAATGGTTGTTGCTAAAGCAGATTCAGTAACTAATTCTCGTTGTTCAGGAACCTATTCTTGTTATTGATCATCGAGATCATCGTAATCAACAATCTTAATAAGATACTGGGCTAGTTTGGCTTTTTCATTTTTATATTCAATTAATGCGCTATACACTTTCAAATTTAGGCATCTTCAAAGTGGAATTTTTGTTGGACCATCAAGAGATGTAAGAATACAAAGGATTCTTCGGAACATGCATTGCTGAAATTTTATTAGCCTTGAGAAAAATAGGAACTTGGGATCTGAGATTTCTATAAAGTAAAGTACCATCTCGTATTCTCAGGCTTTAATGATGGGGTCATTTGGAGAGATTGAATTTGCTGAAAAACTAACACTACCAACTTCAGACTTATTAGGAAAGTAGATAGTTGTATCCCAAGACTCCCAAATATCATAGGAATAATGATGATAAAAGTCGATGCAGGCTGCACACCACTCATTGAATATTTTTCTTGAACATGAGAACTTATTTTTTCTTGGATAACATAGGAAAATCTAAGGTAATTAACTTTAACTCTAAAAAGAAAAATCTTTGGGCTATTAGGTAGGCAGTAGATAGTAGACTAAAAGGTGATATACTTTTTGTGTGGAATTCTAGGTTATCAATAAGGACTCTATTAGAAGGCGAAACCTGTTCTAGCAGGAATGGAATTTCATTAAGGATTTCATCCTTTTTTGGCAAGAGGTTGGCTTTGATAATCACCATTGGCGAGTTCTCAAGTTAAACTATCAGCCAGAGAGTTCTTCGATCCCTATATATGTTCAATAGAGAAGGAGAACTGGTTCAGCCATAATTGCCAACACAGGAGTCGCCCTTATGCTTGTATATTTGATAAGTTCTGTTTCACAAAACCAAGTATTTCTTTGCAATCAGTTCGAATAAGAAAAGGTTTTGGGGCTAAAAAGATTAAGAACTTTTCAATTCCCCTTATGACTGCAAGGATTTCTTTTTCCATTGTGGGATTGTTGCATTCTACCTTATTAAAATTTCCACTGCAATATTTGCAAAGTTGTTCTCCTTCTTTGATTTTGAGTACCGCACTCCAGCGCTCATTGCTGGCATTTGTTTCAAGAATTAAGTCATCTCCCTCATTAGGTAAATCAAGAACAGGAAGATTTTTACACATTTTTTTAAAATTCTGGACAATCTTTGAATCGTTAGTGGTCCATGTCTACATCACATCTTTCTTAAGTTTTTGTTGTAATGGCTTTCTTATTTTAGCCAAATCTTTAATGAAATCTGAAGCATAGCTAAGGCATCCAAGAAATCTTTCTAATTGCTTTCTATCTTCAATCTTTTCAGAAAATTTTTTTATTTTTTCCAAAATATGTTTTTATAGAATGATCTGTCCAACCTTTATCTCTAGACCTAAAAACTCAACTTCTTGTTCAGCATAAATGCACTTGTTCTTAGCACGTATAATGCAATGGTCAATGCATCTTTTGGTGACAGCCAAGACATCATCTTTGTTCTGTTCTATGGTTTTGAAAAAGACAAGGATATCATCAATGTAAACTAAACAACAACGATTAAGGTCTTTGAAGATATTATCCATTCTTCTCTGGAATGTTTGGGGTGCTTTTTTAAGACCAAATGGCATTACTATCCATTCAGAATGTCCTTGTAGGGTACTAAATGCAGTTAAAGAAATGCTTTCCTCATCCATTTTTTTCTGCGCTTTTGTAATCCATTTTCGAGAACCAAGAGGCTCCTTGAATTTTGTTGAAAAGGACTATTTTATTAGGAATATAGTAGCCATCAAAGACAGTATTATCGTTAAACTTTTTGTAGTTGATTATCATTCTAACTTTTTCTCTTTTTTCTTCTGCATGATTTCTTACCATGAAAGCGGGACAGGTGTGAGAACTCTTGCTGTTTCTGATTAATCCTTTATCCAGAAGTTTTTTGATTTGTTTATCAAACTCTTGGATGTCCTGGTGTGTATACACCATTTGTTTAACTCGGATAATAGTGTTGGGATTTAATAAAGTGATTTTAGCGAATGTTTTATCTTTATCCTAGAATTTTAGAGGATTATTAGAATAGAATTCTTTGCATAATTTTCTTGTTGTTCTACAATCTGTTCTTTAATAGATAACTCAAGTAATGAGATTGTCAGTACTATTTCTCGTTATGCAGGCATTACCTTCTCACTGTACTGGCTGCATGTAAATTTAATTTTCTGATAAGTGTAAGCCTTACTTAATTTTTCTATAGGAACTGAGTGACCATTAATTATAAATATTATTTGGTTTATGGTTTGGGTGCATGGAGAATATAATCTTTGAAAATTATTTCCAATAATTATATCATGAGAGGGTTGATCAGTAGCCCATAGAACCGGTATCATACATTGAACTCCTCCTAATTCTATGGACAACCTTTCTATAGCTTCATTATGGCTCATAATATTATTATCAGCTATCCTTACTTGTAAAGAATTCTTAGCTTTTTTCACATAAAATCTGAAAATAATGTTCTTTTTCCAAAGCATACAGAACAACCACTATTTATGTAGGCACATAA
Source organism: Carnegiea gigantea (assembly GCA_029747015.1). Classification (NCBI taxonomy): domain Eukaryota; kingdom Viridiplantae; phylum Streptophyta; class Magnoliopsida; order Caryophyllales; family Cactaceae; genus Carnegiea; species Carnegiea gigantea. Next base: position 29,372 of record JAKOGI010002758.1, read on the forward strand.
CTCATATGTATTCTATTCCTGTAAACATACCTTTATTGGGATATAGATGCTATTAGGGTTTATATTCGTAGCTTCATAGCATATCTCCATAGTCATATTTTTGACTAATTCATCCTCATAGATGGGTTCACTAACCATTCTAGTTTTATACCCAATGAGTTTTCTTTCTAGACTTATACTTCGATCTATACTGGATCTTGCAGTTTCAAAATTTATTTTATTCATTTCACTGATCATGCTAATTGTATCATCTTCTTTAATATCTTCTTTAGCTAATGAAGGTCCTTCTTCCCAATCTGATCTTGTGCTCATGCTCCTTAATAGTTGGGGTTTAATGGTCGTTTTACCCTCTCATCAATTTTTGTTATATTTTTTTTTATTGATCTTTGTAGGGTTAACAAAGCTAGATATCCATGAACGATCGATTTTTATCTCTAGAGGATTGGACTTAATCCTCTAGATCTTTTGCATAGGGGTAGGACTTTCAAATTTTTTTGCCTCTATCATTATTACCTTAGTCTTTAGGTCTATTGTATTATCTAATTTATAGATAATTTTTCAAAATACCCTTAAAGGATATCCTCCTCTTTTTATGTCCATCCCAACTATTTTTATCTTAAGAGATAGGAAGTTTTTAGGAAATTCATTCTTTAAACTCACATAATATCCAGGTCGATAATTGAATCCTATTGATCCATTACATAAATTAGTCTTAATCCCTGTGATAATTTGATTATTAAATTTGGTATGCCTAGTATCACATAGTAAAGCGTAAAGATCAATATCTTTGCCATAATATTGTAATAGAGTAATTTGAACTTGGACACTTCCGACATGGATATACCTATACCTTCTATCTTTGTTATGCTTAAGGATATTTTTTTAATTAATTAGATTTTTTCAATTAATTAGATTAACTTCCACAACGTCATACTCACAATCCTTTATCTCAAGATCTCCTTCCATCATTTCACATACGTACTTGCTTTTTAATTGAAAGATGAATTTTTTATAGATCATGTCTTTTTGGATTATGGGAAGAACCCAGTCTCTTTTGACTTCTTCATGATCACTGTCTACAACAAATTCTTCTCCTTGAAGATCACCAAGACTAATCGAACTACTTTCCATCATATGACTTGTTTCTTCATAATCACTTTCTTCATATTCATTGTCCAATATAATTTCAACAATTCCTTTGTTATTACTTAGGGCTATATCTAATGCCTCATCTTCACTAAGCTCAATGTAATCTAGGCTTCCCAAGGTTTCAATAAGTTTGTCATTCTTCTGATTTTTACATTCATTAGCATAATGCCCTACTTCTCCGCATGTCCAACATTTGCAGTTATTTTTCCCTGTAGGGCAATAAGCAGCTTTTCTAAAAAATCTATGTTTTTTAGGACTTGATTTATTATAATATTTTCTTCTATATTTCTCGCCCCTTTGCTTGTTAAAGCTCTTTGTCTTATAGAATTTTCTTTTCCTTCTTTTTTTAGGTTCCTTTCCCCATTGATGGGATGAATCCTAGTAAGTTAAGAACAGCTTCTTAATATTCTTTTGCTTTTAAATATCAAGACACTTATCATTAACCCATTTTCTTAAATAAGAAATTCTTGAACTAAGGGTATCAACAACATTTATTCGTTCAAGCCATGCCATGTATTTTTCATTAATTATGGAATTCATTGGATATGGAAATTTGTCATAGAACATATCAAGATTAGTTTCATTATGCCCAATTTTATAATAATATTGACTGAATTCAGCAATGTAATTTTCTAGGTATCTCATATCCTATAATTCTATGTTGTTAATCTTTCTTTGCCATTCTCTTACTTTTTCTTCAGAATCAAGTTTAGCTCCGATGAATTTGGTTTCGATTTCTTTGCACAAATTTCTGAACATAGCAGCAGGTGTTTCTATCATTCTTAATGTATTTTTACCGTCTTCACTTAATGAATCATACCAGTCAGCTACAGTGGCAGAAAAACTATGTTCGATATAAGTTAGGAAGTTTGACGCAGTCCAGGTAGTATTTAAGTTCAAGACACTATTCATTCCTCTTTTCCAATGCTCAAATATTTCTTCTCTATTACGGACTCCATCAATGTTTAGGATGTATCCTATTTGGCTAATTGGGGTAAGTTCAATTTCTTCAAAAGTCGTGGTTTTCTTGGGATAAACCCGAAGAAAAATTACTTGTTCATCCTGTTAGAACGTACCTAGGTCTTAAGAAATGAGTATTTCTTCTAGAAGATTCACCAAATTCTTCAGACTTAGGAACGACATTGTTAACTAGATTAGTCTCTGTTTCATATAAATTGATCTCTTCTCCAATCTCATTGATCTCGTTTTCAACAGTCATTTTACCATATTTCTTATCCAGTTTTCTCTTAACTTCTTTTAATGGTAATACATTGAGATCTTTTAATTTAATCAGATTTATCTGCTAATATATTTATACTTCTAGTTGGACATTATTGGTCTCTTCATTATTATCAGACAAAACGTCATGTTTATCACTAATTGCGTCCATCATCTTGTTTAATTCTTCTAGGTTTTGTTCCTTCTCAAACATATTCTGTAGTTGATTAAGAGTATATTGCTTATACTCCATCTTCTTCTTCTTTTTCTGCTTTTTCAGCTGATTTTTCTACCATTTATTTTTGAATTTTTTTCTCGTGCAAAGAAAATGAAATCTTGTTTTTTAGGTTTTGAAAAGGATATTTATGTTGAAAAGAGGTACTAATATTGAAAGTAGATTTTCCGCTACATCTAACTTCATTAACCAAAGAAAGGTGAATTACAGATATTTGTTTCTTAAACTCCTTGACTTCGGCCTTAATTTTAACTAATTCAACTTTTAATTGTAAAACTATATCAGCGATATAGTTTAATTGAGGTTCTATTAGAGAAATGTCTTTTGGAGAGTGAACAATATGTGAATGATTTGGCCCACGGCAAGCAAGTGATAATTCTAGCATTAATCATAGTTAATTAGCTTAATTAGTCATTAAGTAGCTTAATTATCTTAATTATTTTTTGTCACGTGGCTCTGATACTAGATGAAAGAGGATGTCGAGCTCTACTTGTGAGAAAAAAACCACATACACAATTTTAAATTTTTCGAAAACAAGTTTTTAAGGATTTGGACTAAATTACAAATATAAAAAGTTTAGGGATTTATAAATAAATGTGAATAGTAATCTGTCCCCCAAATATAAATGGTGCAATAACTCAATGGACCTGATTGTGACTTTTTCAAAAAGCTGGTCCTACAAATGAATACACCAAAGTTCGACGAACCTAAATGTAAATTACCCGTAAAGTCGCAAATTCCTATGTTTGATTATCTTCAAGAGCAGAAATTTTGGCTGCCATTGCATCGCGCCATTTAGGGTCATGAATAGCTTGGGAGAAAGAACTGGGCTTATCGCTAGAAAGCGGCCAAAAAACCATGATGCTTAGGAGAGAAGCGATCATATGAAATAAAGTGAGAAATGGGGTGATACGTACCCAAAGAGCCAGCATGGAGCGGGGATGAGGTGGGATGGTCAATGGCGTGACAAATATAATCCTTCAGATGTGCGGGAGGTCTTTTTGCTCGTTGTGGCCGAGTGAACTCGGGTCCTATTTCAAGCTTGGTACCTTGTTTAATGAATTGCTCCAAGTTTGGGCTTGATGTGGACAGCGTATCAGAGCCAGCCATAGCATGCTGATCGTCACGGCCAGCAACATTAACTTGGGCCGACCCGTCAGGTGTGCATGGAGAAGTTGTGGGACAAGGTGACTCCTTGTTTGTACGGTCTGATTGGGCCGCCCTATCTGAGCCCAGTCCAGCCGAAACAAGCAGCCAATCTTTGGCAGAAACCAAGTCATGCATAGGGAAAAAAGGCATGTTGGGTTGGGGGCCGGTCACATTGGGCCCCATTGGGTTAGGCAATTGAGAGGTTGGTTCAGCACACGGAAAAATTGCCGTATAAAAATGAACATCCCGAGACACGAACAATTTTTTTGTCTCCAAATTTTATAACCATCACCCCTTTTGACCTTGAGGATACCCTAAAAATAAACACTTGGTGGCTCTTGGATCAAATTTATCACGGGACTTGTTATGAGTATGTGCATAACACAGACACCCAATGACCCGTAAATGAGTATAGCTCGGAGCAACTCCAAATAAAGCTTCATAACGCGTTTTAAAGTTCAGTAATTTTGCTGGAGTTCTATTGATGAGGTAAGCAGCCGTCAACACACACTCGCCCCAAAATTTTAAAGGGAGAGAAGCTTGAAATCGTAAGGCCCGAGCAACATTAAAGATGTGTCGATTTTTCCTTTCAACACAACTGTTTTGTTATGGTATATCAATACAAGATGTCTCGTGCAGGATTCCATTTTTTGCAAAGAAAATTGGTAGTGGGCCCTTGGTGAATTCAGTCCAGTTATTGCTATGCACCTTTTAAACCTGTGTATCAAACTGGGATTTGACTATAGAGCAAAAACTAATTAACTTGTCATATGCTTCTGTCTTATCTTTTAGTAGGCATACCCAAACAGCACGACTGTAATCATCCACAGCACACAAAAAATAATAACATCCACTGAGACTATGAGTATGATATGGTCCCTATAAATCACAGTGTATTAAGGAAAAGGGGCGTTGAGCTTGTGTAGTACTAAGAGAAAACGGACTCCGCGTTTGCTTAGCGCGATGACAAACATCACAACATTCATCTAAGCTCTTATTCAACTTGAAATCAAATTAGTCGACAAAGAAGACAAACTACCCAAAGAAGGATGCCCAAGACGTTGATGACAAAGATCGCAAACTCTAAGGTTAGTTGCTGAAAAAACCTTTCCTCCCGCACCAAACTTGAGATAATACGCCCCATTCCTCTGTTCACTCGCTCCAATCAGCGTTTTCGAGATGAGGTCCTGAATAAGACAACACTGAGCACTATAAACAATAATACAATTCTTATCATAAGTGAGTTACTGAACAAAAATAAGATTGCATTTAAACTCCGGTAAATAGAGCACGTTTTTTAAAACTAAATCATGCACAAGGTTAACCTTCCCTGCTTGTTCGACTTTCACAACAACGACTTTAAGGGGAGCCCCCACATTGATTTATTGCGTAAGGTAGGGGAGCCTTTGTAGCATCCAAGCTTTAAGCCCAAAGGGTATTCGCATGAGAGGGCATGTTAGAGGATAAATTTATTCCTGGCCTTCAACTATCTTCTTAAGCTTTTGGTTGAGTTGGTATTTGAACATGGTATCAGAGCCAAAACACCGATTAACTCAGTCTTTCAATCATGAATGGAGAGGACAAAAACAACACAAACAATTTAACACCTCTATTCAACATGAATGACCCCCAATCTCCTTATTACCTATGCAGTGCAGATCATCCCGGTAATATTATCTCACCTATGATCCTCAATGGAGAAAATTATGCGAACTGGAGTAGAATTGTGACGAACACATTGAAATCTAAGAATAAATTTTTCTTTGTTAACGGATCGTTAGCAAATCCAGAGAACAACAACCCAGAAGGTCATGCCTGGGAAAAGTGCAATTCAATGGTCATTGCGTGGTTACACAACGTGATAGATAAAACTTTACACAGCTTGGATGCATACGCAGAGAAGGCAAGCGAGATTTGGATAGACTTGAAAGAATGTTATTCATAGGGTAGCGAAATCAGGGTGCATCAACTCAAAAGGGAAATCACACTCACAACACAGGACAATCTGAATGTCACTGAATACTTTACTAAACTCAAGGAATTGTGGGATGAGTTAGGAGCTCACCAACAAATCCCAATTTACAGCTACTTAGAGGATTTTAGCATGAGCAAGTTTCAGGAGAGGGAGAAAGTTCATCAGCTTCTCTTGGACCTTGACTCGGATCAATTCGGGATAATCAGATCGAAAATTTTTTCTATGGAGCCCCTACCGAACTTCAATAAAGTGTACTCCATGGTCTTGAGAAAAGAGAGACAACAGAAGATAAGCAAAGGGATAGAGAACCATACTGTTGTGGAAGCAGCGGCCTTCAAGGCCTTAGCCACCAGTAGATCCAGACCATTGATTCGCCCAAAATGCACTCACTGCCAGAAAATCGGACATGAGAGGCACCAATGCTATGAGCTCATTGGATATCCACCCAATTCACAGCAAAGGCGGATGAATCAACCACATCAAGGGCTAAATCGAGTAACGGTGGCCGGAGGGAGTTGGAACAGACCCGACGGCGCTGTCCAGTCATCAGTCGTTGTAGCGGGCTTTGCTAGAAGAAAGGAGGAGGCAAAAATTGGCGAAGGAATGGAGGGTCACTGAGTTATGGCCTTGTCTAGAGAAAGTTATGGCAGGGATAATGAGGTAGAGAGACTTGTAGGTTTTACTCAATCTTAAATTGACACCATATATGCTATCTTTAAAGAAAAGAAGAACAAAGAAAGAGTAAGTGGTAAGAAATTGCCGTTTACATCGCTTTAGCGGATTTTGGACTCTGGGGCATCTTATCATATGACTTCCAACATTGCTGTTATTAATGATCTTCGTGATTTACGGCAACCAATATATACTTTGATACCTAGGGAGTTGTCGTTGAAGTTAAACAAGCACGGATGGTTAACCTTGGGCACGATTTAGTTTTAAAAAACGTCCTCTATTTGCCAGAGTTAAATGCAATCTTATTTCTGTTCAACAACTTACTTATGATAAGAATTGTATTATTATTTATGGTGCTCAGTATTGTCTTATTCAGGACCTTACCTCGAAAGCGCTGATTGGAGCGGGTGAACAGAGGAATGGGGTGTATTATCTCAAGTTTGGTGCAGGAGGAGAGGTTTTTTCGGCGACCAACCTTGGAGATTGCGATCTTTGGCATCAACGTCTTGGGCATCCTTCTTTGGGTAGTTTGTCTTCTTTGTCGACTAATTTTGGTTTCAAGTTGAATAAGAGCTTAAATGAATGCTGTGATGTTTGTCATTGTGCTAAGCAAACATGGAGTCTGTTTTCTCTTAGTAATCCAAAAGCTCACGCCCCTTGTCCTTAATACACTGTAATTTAAGGGGACCATATCATACTTGTAGTCTCAGTGGATGTTATTATTTTTCGTGTGTTGTGGATGATTACAGTCGTGCTGTTTGGGTATACCTGCTAAAAGATAAGACAGAAACATATGACAAGCTAATTAGTTTTTGCTCTACGGTCAAAACCCAGTTTTATACACAGGTTCAAAAGGTGCATAGTGATAATTGGACTAAATTCACCAAAGGGCCCACAACCAATTTTCTTTGCAAAAAATGAAATACTGCATGAGACATCTTGTGTTGACACACCACAACAAAACGGTCGTGTTGAAAGGAAAAATCGACACATCCTCAATGTTGCTTGGGCCGTATGGTTTCAACCTTCTCTCCCGTTAAAATTTTGGGATGAGTGTGTGTTGGCGGCTGCTTACCTCATCAATAGAACTCTAACAAAATTACTGAACTTTAAACCGCCTTATGAAGCTTTATTTGAAGTTGCACCTAGCTGTACTCATTTACGGGTCTTTGGGTGTCTATGTTATGCACGTACTCATAACAAGTCTTGTGATAAATATGATCCAAGAGCCACCAAGTGTTTGTTTTTAGGGTATCCTCAAGGTAAAAACGGGTGGTTGTTATATAATTTGGAGATAAAAAAATTGTTCGTGTCTCGAGATGTTCATTTTTATGAGGCAATTTTTCCATGTGCTGAACCAACCTCTTAATTGCCTGACCCAATGGGGCCCAATGTGACCAACCACCAGCCCAACATGCCTTTTACCCCTATAGATGACCTTGTTTGTGCTGAAGGTTGCTCGCCTGTTTCGGCTGGACAGGGCCCGGATATGGTGGCCCAATCAGATCCTACAGACGGGGAGTCACTTTATCCCACAGCTTCTCCATACACACCGGATGGGTCGGCCCAAGTTGATGTTGCAGGCCGCGAGGCTTAGCATGCTATGGCCGGCTCTGATTCGATGTCTATAGTAAGCCCAAACTTGGAACAATTCACTGAATAAAGTACTAGGGTTAAAATAGGACCTGAGTCCACTTGACCACAACGAGCAAAACGACCTTCCGCACATCTGATGGATTATATTTGTCATGCCATTGACCACTCCACCTCATCCCTACTCCATGCTAGCTCTTCGGGTACGTCTCACTGCTTTTCTCACTTCATTTCACATGATCGCTTCTCTCCTAAGCTTCGTGGTTTTTTAGCCGCTATAACTTCTAACGATGAGCCCGGGTCTTTCTCTCAAGCTATTCGTGACCCTAAGTGGCGCGATGCAATGGCAACCGAAATTTCTGCGCTTGAAGATAATCAAACATAGGAATTTGCGGCTTTACCTCCCAACAAAAATGCACTTAGATGCAAATAGGTGTAGAAGACCAAGGATCATGTAGATGGATCCATTGAACGACATAAAGCGCGTTTGGTTGGTTTGGGTAATAATCAAGTCGAATGCGAGGATTTTCATAAAACTTTTTCCCCTGTAGCAAAAATGACCGCTGTTCGCACTTTACTGACTGTTGCCACTTCCAAAGCATGGGAACTTCATCAAATGGATGTGCATAATGCCTTCTTGCATGGTGATCTCTATGAAGATCTCTATATGAAGCCTCCACCGGGTTTTCATCCTCCACAACTGAATTTGGTATGCAAGTTAAAGAAATCTCTATATGAGCTTCGTCAAGCACCTCGACAATGGTATTTCATGTTAGCTTCGACTTTACTATGGTATGGATTTGTCCAATCCCCTTTGGATCACTCTCTGTTTATATATCACCGGGATAACATATTCTTGGCCGTGCTTATCTATGTTGATGATATGGTCCTGATTGGTAATAGTCATGATCACTGTTGTGAGTTCAAGAGCTATTTACAACACTTTTCTAAACTTAAAAATTTGGGCCCCCTGAAATATGTTTTGGGTATTGAAGTGGCTCGATCCTAAGAAGGGATACTTTTATGCCAACGAAAATATGCTCCTGACATTCTTAGTGAAATCGGGATGCTTGGTGTTAAACCATGTCCATATCCTATGGAACAAAATCTTAAGTTGTCGATCGATTCAAGTGCCCTTCTAGTTGATGCCCCTTCATATCGACGTTTCGTTGGTTGCCTGCTTTATCTCACAATTACCGGGCCTGATATAATGTACTCTATCCATGTTCTTAGCTAGTTTATGCAAGATCCTCATCAAGGACATTGAGACACCACTTTACGCATCCTCCACTACCTAAAATCTTCTCCAGGGTAAGGGCGCTTGCTACCAGCTAGTAATCCTCTTGACTTCCATGTTTACTGTGACTCCAATTGGGCCAGCTGTACCATAACTCGATATTCTATCATGGGTTATCTTATTAAATTGGGGAAGGCATCTAGTGCGTGGAAGACCAAGAAACAAGTTACCGTGTCTAGGTCATCTGCTGAAACTGAATATCGTGCTATGGCTAATGCCATTAGTGAACTAGTTTGGCTGTGCCAGTTGCTGCTGTTTTTGGGCATTCCCATTTCTATAGCTCGCTCGTATTGTGACAATCAAGCCGTCTTGCATATTGCCAACAACCCAGTCTTCTAAAAACGTACCAAGCATATTGAGGTTGATTGTCATTTTGTCCACAAACATATTCTCTCTAGTGCTCTTACGTCTCAGTGTACTCCTGCTCATGAACAACTTGCCGATACTATTACCAAAGCTCTCAGTCGGTCTCAATTCCGCTATCTCCTAGGTAAGTTGGGCATTTCTGTTAGTAAAAGCCGCAAGCGTACAGTTTATCGTTGTATGATTTACGGGTATCGTCTTCAGGGAGGGTTGTGAAATTGGATTACCACCAATTCTAAACTAAAGTAAAACTAAATACTAAATTAACCAAATTTCATGATTAGAATTTCCACAAATTAATAGATTAAATAAATAAAATTTAATTTTGTAATTGTTAACCATATACTTTACAAAGCCACTTGCCAAAATAAGAAACACCAATCTACAAATAATTAGAGCCACTAACACTTATCTGTAATGATTCTTTAAACTTGATAAACGAGACAAAGGAAAGGAAACACAGGCATGAAACAGAGCATCGAACCCAAAATCAACATAGCACAAATCCAAAACTTAGGACAATCCAGAACTGAAATCAAGTTGAAACTCAACAAATTGATTACACCGCAATAGGGAGGAACACTGAACGTCAAAGGCATCAAACTACTAACTCCAATTAGGCCAAGCTCAAACAATATGAAACAAATAAAAATGAAGGCAAAACTGAATTTGGAAGAAAACTAAAGAAAACTAAACCTTTAAATTTAACTTGTTATCCTCTACTATCTACTATCTAATCACCATCCTAATCTGCTTTGATACTAATCTCCCCGCCCTCCTACTCTGTTTTTAGCCCCCTCAAAACGTAGCTTCCAGCCCCAAGAACGCCGTCCACATCTCCCAATTAATTGCCTTCATTAACTCCTTTGTAACTGTTCAACCGATGATGGACAAGCCGGAGAAGAGAGAGAAGAGTGGGCAACAGTTATGGCAGAGGAGAAGTTGAAGAGTCTGCTTCTCTATTCGTGGCCATGTTCTTTTCGGGTATGGGATTGTGGGTTGAGGAATGAGGAAGAAGAAGAGGAGATGAAGGGGGATGGACTGGAGATCAAGTGTGTCACACGTGTCTTACTTAAGTGAGTTGGGAGAAGGGCAGAAAGTTGGACCGGGGAAATGAGGGAAAGGGACTGGGCCCGGCCCAAAGAGAAAAAAAAAGGAAAAGAAGAGAGGGAGGAAGGGGGAGGTCTGGCGGGATGTTGGGTCGAGGAGGAAAAAGGGGAAGAGACTGGGCTGGCCTTATTCTTAGGCACGTGACTGGGCCTATTTCCTTCTTTGTTTTTTCCCCTCTTTGCTCTTGTCTGATCCAAAAACACTTTCTTCCAACCTTTTTATCCAATTTATTCAAATCTCCATAATGTCTAAAAAAACAATTAAAACATATTAAAAATCTAATTAACTAGTTTATTACGAGCAAATATTAGGTAATAAAAGGGTAAGAAATATCATAATTTATGGTTTGACAAATACCCGCATACCTAAGTTTTGCTCGTCATCGAGTAAAACAAACTAAAAATCCTAAAAAAGAAAATAAAACAAAATCCTAACTCACTTTTGTAGGAATCACGGTTGTGCTTAGCATGTGTAACAAGCCCTTTAAACCCCTAGATTACCCCTAGTGGACGAGTAAGGTCGCGTGAGGGTTTGCAGAAGGTGTATCCATAAAATCCGTAAAAGAAAATATAAACAGAAACTCGAAAATTTTTTTTTTCCCCAAAAATATGTACAAAACTGGGGAAAGACATATGCACGTTCTAATCAACTAAATCACCCATATAGCAAAGCTATAGTCATGCATATAAACAAAATGTACTCATCAAGGCTCTCTACCTCATGGATGATATCGAAGCACTAACGTTTCACCCCACTGTGCGTCAAGACCTTGAATCCATCCCAGTGCTCGTGTGCAAGTGTCTCATCATCCTAGGGCTTACGCTAACCAAAATCAAACTCAATCCCATTTGACTGACACAAATTTCATTATTGACTCATTAACATAGGAAGCAAGCTTTCCCAGTAGCAGTATTGCCTCAAAGGGAACACCCAGTAGCACGTGCCTCAAAGTGTAACACCCAATAGCGCATGCCTCAAAGGAATACTTGTCATTCCAAATTTCTATTTGTTCCCTTTTTTTTCTTTGTTCTTTTTTCTTTCATTTTCATCATTTTTTTTTCCTTAGAATGCCAATAAAAACCAAAGTAATCATGTCAAAGACAAGTGGGAGAGCCAATCATGAAAGACTAAGACCTTAATGATGATAGTATAAATAAGGATTGGATTACACATCAATAATGAACAATCGAGGTTAGAATTAGGGCTAAGAATGGTACACTAAGAACATAGACCTATCGTGCACATCATGCTTATATACATGATAACAATCAAAGCACAGGGGATTTAAGATGATTAGAAAAGCACGAAGCCTCCCCAAAAACAAAACAAAAATCTTTTTGGATTTTCAAAGTTTTCAATTTTTAAAAATTTTTAAAAATTTTTCAAAGTTTCCCCACCCCACACCTAAATCTCACAGTGTTCTCATTGGTAGTGGAAAGAAATATTAAATACAAATTAAACCCTAAAATGAAGACAAATATAAACAAGACTCAAAATTAAAGAAAAGGGCATGACTCGAAATCTCAAAAAGAAAACAAAAATAAAAGACAGCCACAAATATATACAAAAGAAAACAAAATTAACAAGGGAGATAAAGATGAATGAGTATACCAGATCAGGTGCAGAATTACACCTAAGCTATGCCTCCAGAAATTTTTTTCAAATAGAGGCCTATAGAGCATCAGCCACTCTGTATCAAATGGAACATCGCTACTTAAATGAAAACTCATTGAAGCATGAACTAGCTTGTTACATACAGAAGACCAACTCTCAATAAGATCAATGCAGAAGAAATAAGAAAGTTAACGCCAAGTAAAGTACATCCACCTTGTTAATGCAGCACAAGGTCTGTTTCAATTTATCAAATAGTTGGGCCCAATCAGGAAATAGATAGATGTACTTAAAATCAGCCAGTAGATGGGTCATTGACCTAGACATCGGGTCATCATGAATAAGCACTCTAGGCAAAATAGTGGGTGCAAATTTCACTAGTCTGTTAAATCCAATATGCATATGAGTCTGGTCTACAGCAAAATTCTTATTGGTAATGCTCTCAGACTCAACAAATTCAGACTTGCAATGTCCAAAAAGGAGGTCAGTTTGGACAGGGTCAAAAGAAAAAGATTTATACTCAGCACAGAAACCTACATCAAAACTTTTATCAAAATCAAACCCACATGAAAAAGATTTATATTCTATAGAAAGAATATCATCATCGAATTTCAAAGTAGTGGGTTCAATTACCTCTATAATTGTCTCCTGTAAAATTGTATCGTCTGACTCATCGAAATCACGATGCTCAATTTCAGGTGTGATGCTCATATTTAATTCACTAGTATTCTCAAGGTCTTTACCCTCCTCAAACTCACGAGAATGATGAAAAGGGGCGGCTGGGTCAGAAGGAACTAGGACATCCTCAGTGATGCCCTTAGGTGAGCTAGTATGGGGTGTAAGGTCTTATGATAGAGATGTAGAGAGGCTACTCTCTTGTTCTAAACTGGACGAAGGTATGTCATCATTCAAGTTAGGCCTAGCAAGATAAGAGGGTTCAAAATCATCATGAAGACTAACTTAAAGTTTAGGAGATTCTAAACTAGAGTCAGGCTCTTGTAAGTTAATATCCTCCCTACTACGATTAAAACAGTGAGAATATTCAGCAATTCTCTTTTTCATTCCTCTATCATTTTATTCGTCAATTTATTTATCTTCTTTTCAATACTTGCACATGCAGCATCACCATAATCACGATATGGACAGTTACAAGTATCATGATCAGAAGAGTCACAATAATCATACAAAACAGGAGGCACATAAGAGTAAGATGGGACATGTGAATCTATAAAATGATCCTGAGGGTAGGACTAATAGGAATAACAGACTTACTATGAAGTGCGTAACCAAAATTCTTCTAAGCTTGTTGCAACTCTTAAGTATCCCAAGCTAATTTTTCAAAGATCTCAAACTTCATATTGAGTTTTAGATAACAATCCTAGTATACCTCCAGGATAAATAGACTCAATATAACCCTAAGATTCAGGATTTAGACTCACAACAATGACCTCATAAATTTTTCATTTTTGAAAAGTTTGATTCAACTGAGCACGGTAATCATTAAGTCGCGATAAATAACTCAAGAAAGGTTCATACTCATATTGTAGGAAATTGAAACCTAACATTCTTGTTATATTTTTTTGATTTTAAGAATTTTTCAATTTTTTTAGATTTTCAATTTTTGATTTTTTTAAGGTTTTTTTTTAAGGAAAGAAAATACATTTAGGACACTATTTACAAACTAGTGATTAAAACAAAAACAAGAGACTCAAATAATTAAGTGAACAAAACAAAATAAACTAGCAAAAATAAAACTTACAAAAAGAAAAGAAAGACTCAAACAAGACTCGACGTAACACGAAAAACAAAAGAGGAGCACAAACACAAAGCTTGTGCACCATTTTCTTTTTATAATTTTGTTTTTGGGATTGTTTTTGATTTTTCTATTTTTTCCTTTTCTTTTTTTTTAAACCATAAAACAAACAAAGGAGTGAATCAAAGCTAAAAACAATACACAAATAGAATATGATCAAATCTAAAACAAAAAACACAACCAAAAGCAAACAAAAAAAATTAGAAAATAAAAAACACTTAAACAACCCAATTATAAAAATAAAATTAAAACAGAAAATAAAACTCCTAAAATTAGAACTAAATATATAGAAAAATCCATACAATCAGAAGGGACATAAATATAATTTTTCTCGAATTTTTTCTATCCCCGAACAGTGCAAAAAAATGCAAATAGATTATTAAGTCCAAAATTCACAAAAATATCCAAACAGTCCCAAAAATTCCAGAAACATTCATACCAACTCTAAAAATTATGTTGAATCTAAAAAGAATATTCTCACAGCAAAAATCATACCAGACTTACTCCAGAAAATGCAAATAGATGCTAAAATTAATGAAAAATCTACACTGATTGTTTTTCTCCGGATCAGTTCTACTCTATATCTTTTTGCTGCACATAAACCAAATTCGTTAGTACTATTTTTTCAACAACCAATAAACTCTAAAAATAAAAATGAAACTAATCTCGACAAAAATCAAAATCAAAATCAAAATGTTGAATAAATTCAAAATTAAAACTAAACTAAACGAAATAACGACTCAACTAAAACTAAAAATCACAACTCTAAAATTAAAATGAAAACGACTCGAATACTAAACTACAACTCGATGCAATCAAATTTCACAACGCCATCCCCGGCAACGGCGCCAAAAACTTATTAATAAAATCCGCAAGCGTACGGTTCACGTTGTACGAATTACAGGTATCGTCCTCAGGGATAGCTGTGAAATTAAATTACCAAGAATTCTAAACTAAAGTAAAACTAAATGCTAAATTAACCAAATTTCATGATTAGAATTTCCACAAATTGATAGATTAAATAAACAAAATTTAATTTTGTAATTGTTAAGCATACACTTTACACGAACACCAGCCAAAATAAGAAACACCAATCTGTAAATAATTAGAGCCACCAACACTTATCTGTAATGATTCTTTGCACTTGATAAATGAGACAGACGAAAGCATACACAGGCATGAAACAGAGCATCGAACGCAAAATCGACAGAGCACAAATCCAAAGCTTAGCACAACCCAGAACTGAAATCAAGTTGAAACTCCACAAATTGATTATACCGCAATAGGGAGGACCACTAAACGTACAAGGCATCAAACTACTAACTCCAATTAAGCCAAGCTCAAACAATCTGAAACAAATAAAAATGAAGGCAAAATTGAATATGGTAGAAAACTCAAGCAACGAAAATTGAAGAAAACTAAACCCTTAAATTTAACTTGCTATCCTCTACTATCTACTCTCCAATCGCTATCCTAATATGCTTTGATACTAATCTCCCCACCGTCCTACTCTGTTTTTGGCCCCCTTAAAACGCAGCTTCCAGCCCCAAGAACGCCGTCCACATCTCCCAATTAATTGCCTTCATTGACTCCTTTGTAACTGTTCAGTCGATGATGGACATGAAAGAGGAGAGAGAAAATAGTGGGCGACGGTTATGGCAATGGAGAAGTCGAAGAGTCTGCTTCTCTGTTCGTGGCCATGTTCTTTTCGGGTCTGGGATCGTGGGTTGAGGAATGAGGAAGAAGAAGAGGAGATGAAGGGGAGCGGGCTGGAGATCAAGTGCGTTGCATGTGTCTTACTTAAGTGAGTTGGGAAAAGGGCAGAAAGCTGGACTGAGGAAATGAGGGAAAGGGACTAGGCTCAGCCCAAAGAGAAGAAAAAGAAAAAGAAAAAGAAAAAAGGGAGGAAAGGAGAGGTCTGGTGGGCTGTTGGGCCAAGGAGGAAAAGGGGGAGGAGACCGGGCCGGCCTTATTCTTGGGCTCGTGACTGGGCCTGTTTCCTTCCTATTTTTTTCTTTGCTCTTGTCTGATCCAATAACGCTTTCTTGCAACCTTTTTATTCAATTTATTCAAATCTCCATAATATTTTGAAAAACAATTAAAACATATTAAAAATCTAATTAACTAGTTTATTACGAGTAAATATTAGGTAATAAAAGGGTAAGAAATATCATAATTTATGGTTTGAGAAATACCCGCACACCTAAGTTTTGCTCATCCTCGAGTAAAACAAACTAAAAATCCTAGAAAAGAAAATAAAACAAAATCCTAACTCACTTTCGTAGAAATCACCGTTGTACTTAGTATGCGCAACAAGCCCTTTAACCCTTAGATTACCCTAGTGGACGAGTAAGGTCTTATGAGGGTTTGCAGAATATGTACCCACAAAATCCGTAAAAGAAAACATAAACAGAAACTCAAAAATCTTTTTTTTTTCCAAAAATATGTACAAAACTGGGGAAAGATATATGCACGTTCTAATCAACTAAATCACTCGTATAGCAAAGCTATAGTCATGCATATAAACAAAATGTACTCATCAAGACTCTCTACCCCATGGATGACATCGAAGCACTAACGTTTCACCCACTGTGCATCAAGATCTTGAATCCATCCCAGTACTCGTGTACAAGTCTCTTATCATCCTAGGGCTTACGCTTACGCTTACCAAAATCAAACTCAATCCCACTTGACTGATACAAATTTCATTATTGACTCATTAAGATAGGAAGTAAGCTTTCTTAGTAGCAGTATTGCCTCAAAGGGAACACCCGGTAGCACATGCCTCAAAGGGTAACGCCCAGTAGTGCATGCCTCAAAGAGGTACTTTTCATTCCAAATTTCTTTTTATTTCCTTTTTTTTTCTTTCTTCTTTTTTCTTTCATTTTCATCATATTTTTTCCTTAGAATGCCAATAAAATCCAAAGTAATCATGTCAAAGATAAGTGGGAGAGTCAATCATGGAAGACTAAGACCTTAAGATAATGATGATAGTATAAATAAGGATTGGATTACACATCAATAATGAGCAATCGGGGTTAGAATTAGGGCTAAGAATGGTACACTAAGGACATAGATCTATTATGCAAATCACACTTACATACATGCTAACAGTAAAAGCACAGGGGATTTAAGCTGATTAGAAAAGCACGAAGCCTCCCCAAAAACAAAACAAAAATCTTTTTGGATTTTCAAAGTTTTCAATTTTTTTCAATTTTTTAAAATTTTTCAAAGTTTCCCCACCCCCACACCTAAATCTCACAATGTCCTCCTTGGGAGTGGAAAGAAATATTAAACACACATTAAACCCTAAAATGACGACAAATAAAAACAAGACTCAAAAAGAAAGAAAAGGGACATGACTCGAAAACTCAAAAAGAAAACAAAAATAAAAGACAGCCAAAAATATATACAAAAGAAAACAAAATTAACAAGGCAGATAAAGATGAACGAGCATACCAGGTCAGGTGCAGAATTACACCTAAGCTATGCCTTCAGAAATTTTTTTCAAATAGAGGCCTATACAGCATCAGCCACTCCGTATCAAATGGAACATCGCTACTTAAATCAAAACTCGTTAAAGCACGAAGTAGCTTGTCAAATACAGAAGACCAACTCTCAATAAGATCAATGCAGAAGAAATAAGAAAGTTGACGCCACGTAAAGTACATCCACCTTATCAATGCAGCACAAGTAGAGGTCCATTTCAATTTGTCAAATAGTTGGGCCCAATCAGGAAATAGATGGATGTATTTAAAATCAGCCAGTAGGTGGGTTATCGGCTTGGAAATTGTGTCATCATGAATGAGCACTCTAGGAAAAATAGTTGGTGCAAAGTTCACAAGTCTGTTAAGTCCAATATGTATATGAGTCTGGTCTAAAGCAAAATTCTTATTGGTAACGCTCTCAGACTCAACAAATTCAGACTTCCAATATCCAAAAAGGAGGTCAGTTTGGACAGGCTCAAAAGAAAAAGATTTATACTCAGCCCAGAAACCCTTATCAAAACTTTTATCAAAATCAAACCCACATGAAAAAGATTCATATTCTATAGAAAGAATATCATCATCGAATTTCAAAGTAGTGGGTTCAATTACCTCCATAATTGTCTCCTGTAAAATTGTATCGTCTGACTCATCGAAATCACGATGCTCAATTTCAGGTGTGATGCTCATATTTAATTCACTAGCACTTTCAAGGTCTTCACCCTCCTCAAACTCACGAGAATGATGAAAAGGGGCGGCTGGGTCAGAAGGAACTAGGACATCCTCAGTGATGCCCTTAGGTGAGCTAGTATGGGGTGTAAGGTCTTATGATAGAGATGTAAAGAGGCTACTATCTTGTTCTAAACTGGACGAAGGTATGTCATCATTCAAGTTAGGCCTAGCAAGATAAGAGAGTTCAAAATCATCATAAAGACTAACTTAAAGTTTAGGAGATTCTAAACTAGAGTTAGGCTCTTGTAAGTTAATATCCTCCCTACTACGATTAAAAGAGTGAGAATATTCAGAAATTCTCTTTTTCATTCCTCTATCATTTTATTCGTCAATTTATTTATCTTCTTTTCAATACTTGCACATGCAGCATCAACATAATCACGATATGGACAGTTACAAGTATCATGATAAGAAGAGTCACAATAATCATACAAAACAGGAGGCACATAAGAGTAAGATGGGACATGTGAATCTATAAAATGATCCTGAGGGTAGGACTAATAGGAATAACAGACTTACTATGAAGTGGGTAACCAAAATTCTTCTAAGCTTGTTGCAACTCTTAAGTATCCCAAGCTAATTTTTCAAAGATCTCAAACTTCATATTGAGTTTTAGATAACAATCCTAGTATACCTCCAGGATAAATAGACTCAATATAACCCTAAGATTCAGGATTTAGACTCACAACAATGACCTCATAAATTTTTCGTTTTTGAAAAGTTTGATTCAACTGAGCACGATAATCATTAAGTCGCGATAAATAACTCCAGAAAGGTTCATACTCATATTGTAGGAAATTGAAACCTAGCATTCTTGTTATATTTTTTTGATTTTAAGAATTTTTCAATTTTTTTAGATTTTCAATTTTTGATTTTTTTAAGGTTTTTTTTAAGGAAAGAAAATACATTTAGGACACTATTTACAAACTAGTGATTAAAACAAAAACAAGAGACTCAAATAATTAAGTGAACAAAACAAAATAAACTAGCAAAAATAAAAATATATTACAAAGAGAAAAGAAAGACTCAAACAAGACTCCACATAACACGAAAAACCAAAAAGGAGCACAAACACAAAGCTTGTACACCATTTTCTTTTTATAATTTTGTTTTTGGGATTTTTTTTATTTTTCTTTTTTTTCCTTTTCTTTTTTTAAAACCATAAAACAAACAAAGGTGTGAATCAAATATAAAAACAATACACAAACAGAATATGATCAATTCTAAAACAAAAAACACAACCACAAACAAACTAGAAGAAAATTAGAAAATAAATAACACCTAAACAACCCAATTTTAAAAATAAAATTAAAACAGAAAATAAAACTCCTAAAATCATAACTAAATATATAGAAAAATCCACACAATCAAAAGAGACATAAATATAATTTTTCTCGAATTTTTCTATCCCAGAACAGTGTAGAAAAAGGCAAACAGATTATTAAGTCAAAAATTCACAAAAATATCCAAACAGTCCCAAAAATTCCAAAAACATTCACACAAACTCTAAACATTATGCTGAATCTAGGAAAAACAGTTGCACATCCAAAATCACACCAGACTTACTCCAGAAAATGCAAACAAAAGCTAAAATTAATGAAAAATCTGCACTGAGTGTTTTTCTCCAGATCAGTTCTACTCTGTATTTTTTTGCTACACCTAAACCAAATTCCTTAGTACTGTTTTTTCAATAACCAATAAACTCTAAAAATAAAAATGAAACTAATCTCAACAAAAATAAAAATCGAAGTCAAAATATTGACTAAATTCAAAATTAAAACTGAACTAAACTAAATAACGACTCAACTAAAACTAAAAATCACAACTCTAAAATTAACATGAAAACAACTCAAATACTAAACTACGACTTGATGCAATCAAATTTTACAATGCCATCCTCGACAACGGCGCCAAAAACTTGTTAGTAAAATCCGCAAGTGTACGGTTTATCGTTGTACGAATTACGGGTATTGTCCTCAGGGATAGTTATAAAATTGGATTACCAAGAATTCTAAACTAAGGTAAAACTAAATGCTAAATGCTAAATTAACCAAATTTCATGATTAGAATTTCCACGAATTAATAGATTAAATAAACAAAATTTAATTTTGTAATTGTTAACCATACACTTTACAAAGATACTTTCTAAAATAAGAAACACCAATCTGCAAATAATTAGAGCCACCAACACTTATCTGTAATGATTCTTTGAACTTGATAAACGAGATAGAGGAAAGCAAACACAGGCACGAAACAAAGCATCGAACCCAAAATCAACAGAGCACAAATCCAAAGTTTAACACAACCCAGAATTGAAATCAAGTTGAAACTCAGCAAATTGATTATACCGCAACAGCGAGGAACACTGAACATCAAAGGCATCAAACTATTAACTCCAATTAAGCCAAGCTCAAACAATCTAAACAAATAAAAATGAAGGCAAAACTAAATTTGGAAGAAAACTCAAGTAACGAAAACTGAAGAAAACTAAACCTTTAAATTTAACTTGCTATCCTCTACTATCTACTCTCTAATTGCTATCCTAATATGCTTTAATACTAATGTCCCCGCCCTCCTACTCTATTTTCGGCCCCTTTAAAATGCAGCTTCCAGCCCCAAGAGCACCGTCTACATCTCCCAATTAATTGCCTTCATTGACTCCTTTGTAACAGTTTAACTGATGATGGACATGAAGAAGGAGAGAGAGAAGAGTGGGCGACGGTTATGGTAGTGGAGAAGTCGAAGAGTCTGCTTCTCTGTTCGTGACCATGTTCTTTTCGAGTCTGGGATCGTAGGTTGAGGAATGAGGAAGAAGAAGAGGAAATGAAGGGGGGTGGACTGGAGATCACGTGCGTTGCACGTGTCTTACTTAAGGGGGTGTTTGGTAAGCCATTTAGGGATGGGGACTTGAAACCTTAGGTTTCAAGTTCCACTCCCATATGTTTGGTGAAGATTTTAGGGGAAGGAACTTGAAACCTGAAGGTATCAAGTCCCCCCAAACCCCTGGAACTTGAACCCTCTCTTCATTGGGGGGGTATCAAGTTCCAACCCCTTAAGGGATGGGTTGAACCCACCCTAACCAGAGAGAGAGGGAGAGATGGTTATGGTCAGTGCCACAGCCAAACGCAGACAAGAAGGACTACTGCCGCTAGTCGTCAGCGATAAGGTAGCACCGTTGATTTGTCCACTTGCCGTCGACCGGTATGCTTGATTTCTGTTCTTTTTTTTTTCATTTTTTTTGTATGATTGTTCCTCTGGGCTTTTTCTTCCAGATCTGTTGTTGTTGGTTGTTCTTCTTGTCGATTGGTTTTCGCTTCTTCTCCTTCATCTTGATCTGTTCTTTGCTCTTGTGTTTCTCGATCTATTGTTCGTTTCTGAATTTTTTCCCCGATCTGATGAAGGGGGGAGATTTGATGGTGAAGTAGGCAAAGAGGACGAGGGTTTCTTGTTCCATAGTCAAAGATTATAGCGCCGGAAATTATGGAGGAGGGTGTTGCCGGGAACGGAAATAGTCGAAGCTGCGGGGAATTTACCGGAAACTATGGGGGCATTCTTTTTCTTTGGGTAGATAGGGAGGGGGAGCAAAAATATTTTCTTTTATTTTTATTTTGCTTTTATATTTTGTATTCACTTAAACATAAAATCTTGATTCAATTCCATAATTATTAGCCAAACAACAAGACTGAAACTTAGTTTCATTCCAATTCTTTACCAAACACTTGAGTTCAGATTTCAAGTCCCACCCCCAACCTCTCAGGTATCAAGTTTTGATCCAATTCCATTCCATTTATACTCACCAAACAGGCCCAAGTGAGTCGGGAGAAGGGTAGAAAGCTGGACCGGGAAATGAGGGAAAGGGACTGGGCCCGGCCCAAAGAGAAAAAAAAAAAGAAAAAGAAGAGAGGGAGGAAAAGGGAGGTCTGGCGGGCTGCTGGGCCAAGGAGGAAAAGGGGGAAGAGGCCGGGATTGCCTTATTCTTGGGCTTGTGACTGGGCCTGTTTCCTTCCTTTTTTTTTTGGGGGGGGGCTCTTGTCTGATCCAATAACGCTTTCTTCCAACCTTTTATCCACTTTATTCAAATCTCCATAATATCAGGAAAAACAATTAAAACATATTAAAAATGTAATTAACTAGTTTATTACAAGCAAATATTAGGTAATAAAAGGGTAAGAAATATCATAATCTATGGTTTAACAGTTTCTCATCTGCATGCTCCAACTTGAGGGAAAGTGTTAGCGGATCCAAATCTTTTGGAGATATATTCCATTTCCTTGTGTATTTTTTACTGTACTAATTTAATTGAGTATGCAAATCCTTGTACTTACCATGTTTGTGTACCACTATGTACATACATATATTCTACGGCTTAATAAGATTACTAGCGGTGAGGAGACCACTGAGAATTGATTCGCTCCCAACTCTAAAACTTTCATAAACCAATTGAAACATGGACTTGAAAATCGTGTGTTTCTAACTAAATTTATGCTACTATCCGATTCAATTATCATTTCAGATAAAGTTGTTACTTAATACATGTTAAAATTTTCTTTCGATTCTCTAATAAATTCGCCAGAAAAATTAAAGTGCTCAAAATTGTGTATCTTTTTTAATGTAAATTAATAAGCTTTTCCCATGCGATGCACTAGATATTTATTGAGTTTTCATCTATAGTAAATGTACAGAAAAATTGTTTGAGTCTTTGTAAAAAGGAGTACAAGAGTTTTTTAAAAGTTAGGTGAAAAATCCTACTCCATAATTACTTGTGAATAAAAAGGGAAAATCTATTATAATATCTTAAACTAATTGTAGATTTTTCACTTTTTAAAAAAAAAATTTAATTGGATACAATAGTTTTATGTGATTCATGAAGTATTTATTATTCATGTAATAAGTTATTTGTGGTACAATCGCACGGGTGTAGTAGTAGTAATAATTAGACATATTTTATTATTTCTTAATAATTGTGTATGTATAGTAAATAGGATTCATAACTATCATTATAATGTATCCAATATCTCTAATATTTCATATTCATAATAGTGAATATATTTTATTATTTTAATTAAAAATAATATTTTTTGGGTTTGAAATTAAGTTAGGAAAATCCAAACTCCTAAAAATTTGACATTTAACATATGCTAGCTTTGGGAGGTTTTATTTTAATTTATATATATAAATGAGGCTTTAATATAGACGTTAAATAAGCATTCATAACCTTAGTTTTACTATATGCAATTAATATATCTTTTGTTTTTTGGGGTTTGATGAAATTTGTAGGCCTAGTTTTCAGTGAATCCATATTGGGACGTGGTTGTGATGATTGAACATCTATTCACCCTCCATACATGTCAGTCTCTCCTTGAAAAATTTAGGAGTTTGGGAAGAAATTCTTATGAACAATTTTGTATATTATTCACTTTGATCCATACGAAAAATTTGGAGCCATACAATGCCATATATACACGCCTAAAAGCCTAGCCTATTGCCCATATATAGAATTAGGAAAGATCCCACACCAATCCTAATACAAATTGGAAAATAATCTAGGAAATATTTTATAAATATTCTCCTAACACTTCCCCTCAAGTTGAAGCATGCAAATTGATAATGTCCAACTTACTTTTAAGAAACTGGAGCTATCTATTGCCTAGGGCTTTGATAAGTATATCTGCAGGTTGTAATTTGGAGGACACAGATGAGAGAGATAATACTCTTGTAATAAGTTTTTCACGAACAAAATGACAATCAATCTCTATATGTTTCATGAAAAGCTGGATTCTTGGCTATGTGTAAGGCAGCTTGACTGTCCACAACAATTTCGTGGGTTGTGTATGAAACACTCCTAAAGATGCCAAGAAAGTTTGTAACTAAACAAGTTCACTTGTTGCCATTGCAATAGATATGTACTCAGCTTCAGTAGGAGATCTATATGCTTTTTGGCTTTCCAAGATATAGGTGACCCACCAAGAGCGACAAAATCCCTATTCGTCCCAATCTGAGTCACAATAACCACAATTATAAATCTTCCTTTCCATCTAAGAAAATACTTTCACTAGCACTCCCTTTAATATAACACGAAACTCTACGTGCAGGCTTCATGTGTTCTTACTTAGGAACTTGCATAAACTGAGACAAAATACGCACCACATATGTCAACTTTGAGCATGTGATGGTGAGGTAAATCAGTTTCCTAACAAGTCTGTGATATCTGGTTGCATCATTTAAGTGTCTGTCAGTTGCCAATGTGAGTTTGTGATTTTCTTCAATGAAAAACTCAGTGGGTTTTGATCCCAAATGCCCACACTCGTCAACCTCTTCTAAGGCATATTTGCATTAGCATAGAAACATACCTTTTGGACCTCGAGCTATTTCAGTCTAAAGAAAGTACTTTAGAGCAAAGTTATAATTATCGTATCATTTTTTTCACTAGAACAAAATATATAGGATTTATGTATCATTATACCAGGCTAGCACCGTTTTGAATTTCAAAACATAAAAAAATCAAAGTACAAAAAATTTAAAATTTTTAGTGTATTGGGCAGTATTTGATCGAAAAATACCAATATCATCTGATATTTGTCGGTGTAGAGCAGTGGTGACCATTACAATCTCAGGTAGTAGCTTGTATCGTTTCTAGACAGGTATAGTACGCTTCGGTCGGTACCAGACAGTACTGTACGATATTTGCAACACTACTTTAGAAGGCCTAGATCCTTATACTAAAACAGTCATGCAAAACAGTCGTGCAAATATGGCTTCAATTCTTTAATTACTTGCATGAGTGTCATTACTTGTAAGAACATGTCATCCACATATACTAATAAGGCCATGAAAATGTCCCCTTTTCAATACACAAACAAGGACTAATGTGCATACGAGCGAACAAAATCATATGCACTCAATTTGGATGAGAGTTTAGCAAATCATTGCCATGGAGCTTGACGAAGTCTATAAAGAGACTTGGTCAGATGACATACATTATGTTGTTTTTTGGAGCAAAATCCAGGAGGCATTTTCATATAAACTTCCTCTTCGAAGTCACCATGCAAGAATGCATTGTTCACATCCATTTGATGGAGGTCCCATCCCTTGGCCATGACAACAGATAGAAAGTAACGTACACTGGTCATCTCTGCGAGGGTGCGAAAGTTTGTTATAATCAAAACCTTAGCTTCCACATGATGATCACCACGAACAAGTAACCGCGCTTTGAATTGTTCAGTTATTCCATTTGAATTATACTTGACTCTGTAAACCCATTCATTTGAGGGATCTTTACAGGATCCATACGTCAAGCCTAAAAGGCATTCGTTTGAGTGGATGAATTAGAGTATAAACTTATTCATAAGTTTTCAACAATTAACTTAAGTTTTTAATTGAGATGGTTCTTAAACATAGTATCAAAGTCTTACTGAGCAAGAGA
Source organism: Carnegiea gigantea (assembly GCA_029747015.1). NCBI lineage: Eukaryota > Viridiplantae > Streptophyta > Magnoliopsida > Caryophyllales > Cactaceae > Carnegiea > Carnegiea gigantea. The sequence continues at coordinate 55,197 of JAKOGI010002758.1, forward strand.
CATCAAGTTCGAATTTAAGTAGCCCCCATATTTAATTTTGTGCAAGGTAACAGGGAGTCTTTGTAGCATTTACGCTTCAAATCGAATGGACATTCATGTGAGGAATATGCTAGAGTAAAACCTGTTCCTAAACCTTCAAACGTTAACCTAAGCTTTTGATTGCGATGTTTTATTAAACATATCTGTATAAAATTTGCGCTTTTTTTTTTGGTTGGAATTTAAAGCTAGTATTTTACATAATCAGCAAGCTAGAAGTGTACTGGCAAGTTCTTCAAAATAAAATTATAATTCTAATTTGGCAGCCACCAAAGCAAGTCACTTTTCAGTAAGCTCGGCGAAATTCCGTTGCAATTATTCATAGAAAACGAACAAAAAATGGTAGAGAGGAAATTCCATTTAAAAAGTGCAATTAAAAAAGGGCATGTCTTCTTGTTGATGATCATGGAACATCTAACATGCTAATAATTGGCTTACAAGACTAGATCATTAATTATATCAAATGACAAAAATAAAAACATAAGTAAAGCTGACATGTAGCCACCTTTAACCAAAAAGAAAAAGTAACCCATTCTTTGCATAATTACGCTAAGAATTTACTAAGTTAAAAAGAAGGAAGATTAAAATGTTATTGTCTTATACAGACTACTTGCTTTTTTATCCATGCATTATTTTAATTTACAAATCATACAATAATATATAAAAGTAAAAAAGTTAATGGTAGTTTGACAAATGTAAAATTATTATCGGATATTTTTTCAATCTAGAAATCAATATTTCATTTATTATATTGGAATATAACAATTAAATACTGAAATGATCAAAATGAAATTCTTTTTCACATTAACTAAAGATTATTATGAAGTTACCCAAATCAAAATCAATGACATGGTTAACATAAAAATGACTGGCTATAAGCCTCATGCCATATTAGTTATATGCATGTCCAGCCCAATTGAAAATAATGAATATCAACCAAATATTGTTTTGTTGCCGATAAAGAATTGATTTAGTGGTTTAGACGAGATTTTGGATACCCATGCCTTTGGACCCCTGTCCCCATCATAAGATAATATAGTTTTCTTATATTGTTTTATATTTTTTTAGCCCGTATGAGCCACAAAAGGTAATACAGTACAATAGGAAAAAAAGAATCAAATTTGGGATCTAATATACTGAATACCTCAATATTAACCATTAAGCTAAAACCTCATTGGTCTTATATTATTCTTTACCCAATATCCCAAAAATCTAGCCACCATGTTGGATGAGGGGTCTGATTTCCGTATGAGCCACAAAAGGTAGAACAGTACAATAAGGAAAAAAAGAATCAAATTTGGAATCTAATATACTGAATACCTCAGTATTAACTATTAAGCTAAAACCTCATTTGTCTTATATTATTCTTTACCCAATACCCAAAAATCTAGCCACCATATTGGATGAGGGGTCTGATATGACAGTCTTATTCTTAAATTGCAAAATTACAGATGAACTGATCTTATATTATCCTTTATCACTTATTTAAACAAATTTGCTTTACAAAAATTCAACACTGATACGACCCCAATAAAATAAGAAGCTGTTTGGCTGTTTTAACCTGACTGTCAATGACCAGCCCTCCCCATCTCTTGCTTCGCTCGGTATGTCAGCCAACAAGCAAGTGTTCAGTAATGGATTCAAATGCTCCCATTACACTTAAAGCAAGAAGATAAACACACAAGACGTGATCATTTATTGCTCCACCTTTGGCTCTGTTATCCCTTTTAATGGAACCGATACTATATTCCCTTTACTACACGCTCACATACACGCTCAAGATATGACTATACAGAGTCAAATATTGTAGTAATTATACAGTACAAGTTAACCCCCCCCCCCCCAAAAAAAAAGGGAAAAAACCCCATGATTTAACATTTCTTCTTCTTCCCATCCCTAATACTACCATTACAAAATAATGACCCAAAACCAAACAAATCTACACTAACTCTTGAAATATATGGAGATGGAAGATTCAAAACTGGACTTACCCTCATACTGTTTTTGTTGGAGTTACCATTTCCATGCCCATAAATCTTCAAATTCTTAATTTGCCCTTTTTGGCTTGATGATTTTCCTTTGTTTTGATTACCCACCTGATTTGGGGCAGACCCAGTTGATTTACTCCTTGGTAGATTCTTAACAGACCCGGATAATCCTTGATTAGCACCACTAATTGTGCAATTTAGACTGCTGCTTCTCCTGAATTGCTCTGTGTTGGCATTGCCATTGACAATGGCAGAATTTAAGCTGGGACTAGTGTTAAATTTCCGGAAAGATTTGAGAGTAACAGGCTTCTCTGCTTCATCTTCTTCAACAATTTTCTGTAAGAATTTGCCTGTTGATCCACTTCTAGATAGAATCTTCCATGACCCAATAAGCCTCTTTTTGTCAAAGTTGAGGCTATTGCTCCTCCTGAACTTCCAGAATGATTTCGGTGATGTGTTTGGCTCTTCTTCTTCTTCTTCTTCTTCTATGCTGTCCTCCAAGAACTCTTTTAGGCTCTTTTTCTTGGGTTCTGTTGCTGGTGAGGGCTGAGGATCCAAACAGGGGATTTCTGGAGCTCTTTTGACTGTGGTTTCTTCTTCTTTTTTGACCCCAGTTGGGAGGATTCTGCCATTGGAGAAGAGCTCATCTGCTGTTGATGAACGGAAGAATGTAGTCGTATCGACATTGAAGGCGAAATCGAAATCGAAAGCAGCTGAATCTAACGGAGTGCTATCCAATCTGCAACAAGGGATTGGATTGTTGTTGTTGCTGGTGAGCAAATCATCATCATTTTCTTCGAGATCTTGAGAGAATGAGATTCTTGGACTGACAATGCCCACCATGTTTTCTGAGTAAACATCCACTGCCATGGCTGAAAACAGACAGAGAGAGAAGGAGAGAGAAGGAGGATAATGGAGGAGAGCAGAATGAATGAATGATGAGGTTAAGTAGATGTTATGATTGGAATGAATGGGAGTTTGATGCATAGGAAAGGAATATTAGTAAGTTTGTTGGGAGGATAAAAAGAATCACTGTCAATAGACAAGAATAAACAATCTTTGTGACCCCATTGGATTTTTGTCACTTTGGGCAACTAATAATCTTTACTGCAATCAAAGCAAAATAAAGTTCTTGACTTTAGCCTATTTTTGCACCATGTAAAAGAAGCAAGGGACCCCTACATCATAGGCCGCTGCATCAAGGGGGAAAAAACAGAAGGTAGTGCCAGTGCCACATAGGATACGTTAATGTTTTCAAAATAACATGAGCTCACATGTGACCTTCTTTGTTAGATTTTTATATGACTCGGTTCTTTTTTATTTATAGACGTATTAAAAACTTTTTACGTCGTGATAAGCTTATTAATACAGTTGATCCTTGATGTACAAACCCAGCGGAGGCATGAGTGTATTCCAAATAGACGCTTAGGACCTATAGGTAGGAAGTACCAATTGTCAAAATGTTAACTGTTCACTAGAGTAGTGATTGATGAATTTATTAGAAGTTTATGTACTATTTTAGAAAGATAAAAGAAGTTTTCAACAACCTCTAGATCGTGGATGTATGTATTTGCAATCACAAATTTACCAATTTAATTTTCCCGGAACCTTTTTCTCCTAAGTCATTAAGTCATTTTACATCAATCCACGGATAAATGATTAAGTTTTATTAAAAAAATATTTTAATAATTAATTGAACAACTAATAATTAAATTCGAATATTGAACAGCTAATGGGCTAGTGAGATGGTTAACAACTTATAAAATAATTGACTGCATGACACCAAATTAAAACAACTAGTTTATTGAACATACCCATAGGAGAATCAGCCTTCCCCTTGCACTATCTACGCCTAACTTCTTCTCAAGTCATTAACAGTTACTAGAAACGGCTTTAAGAATTTATGATTGGGCCCACAAATTGTCATGAATTTTTCCAGCATACTTTGTCCTCATCTACATGGTATTTGAAAAAACTTCCCATGAGGTGATCTATCCCAAGACTAATCCACTGTAACATTCTTATGAGAAGTGAAATCCCTAAATATATCAAACGAAGATACTTGATCCTTAATGAAACTCAATGAAATATTCGATAATATAGTCATCTTAGATCATATGTAAATAGAACAACAGTAAGAAAGTTTTCTAATTTTTTCCCTCGAAATTAAAGCCATGTTTTTTCATTGGTAAATCTCAATTTACCACCTTTAACACACTTCATCAATTTCAATTAAAAAAATACCCATTTGAACCCACTTCAACCACCTTCAACTCATTTTTCATTATTTTAACCAACTTCTACCCATCATATAAAAAAATTCAACCTACTTCGTCCAACTTCAACCTATTTCAACCTACTTCAATTCACTTCAACAAAAAATACCCACTTCAATCTACTTTTATTCATTTTAATCAACTTCACATATTTTCCAACTCATATTTCGCAACGAAAAGAATATGCACTAAGCTCAGAGCAAAGGTGTCAATTTGTCCTTTCTTGGGGACTAATGATCACTATAGGAGGAGAGGGGGTAAAAGTAGTATGAATGAGATCGGATGCACCGAAAGGTAGAAAAGACGGGGATTTCATTTCTGGGGACAACGCTATTGTTGGTTTGCACTTTAATGGAGAAAACTAGGAGAGCAGAGACTAGAGAGTGAGGAATTTAGGGTTTTATGTCGCTAAGGCCGTTTAAATACGTTGAATTCAGGCAGCTTTTAGGGGTTAAAGGCTGCGATTTGGTTGTATTATGTTTCTAATGGTCAAGCCTTGAGCATCAAAATCCACAATCTAAAGTTGCCTGAACAATCTTTTTGTCCAATCAACAGTAAAAAAAATCCCTCCCTTGTTTTTTTTTTTTTCATTTTTTCTTTTAATTTTTAGCCTTGTTTCTAGTTAATGGTTTCGTTATCAAGATTTGCTTTCCTTGAAATGTGGGGAGGGGTGACAAAAATTCAGATCAAATTTAAGTCGAATAAATTAAACGTTATCTATAATTCTGAGCAAAATATTTAAAAATTATCCTTTTTCTTGGATCGAACAAATAAAATAAGCTTAAATTCGGGTCAAGGGCATGGTTTTTCGACTTATAAAAAGTACTTATTAGTATTTATTTATGAAATATATTGAATCAAGTTGAATCATGCTGGAACATGCTGAATAATTGAAGAAAATATAACTAGGTATTTTAAGTAAGTACTTAATAATGCTGAATTATGTTGAATGATACTGAATTGTGCTGCTGAATTTCAAATATTGATGATAAATACTTATGATAAGTCGAAGAGAACATGCCTCAAAGTAGGGCTCTAACAACATAAATACAAATTTTTTTTGAGTGAGCATAAATTCGAATGAAAATTTTTTGACCATACCCATTTTTTTTGGGTTGGACATATTCAGATAATCAAATCGAGTAAAATTTTTCCAACTCTAAATATAGGCATTTTACTCAAAAGATCTACAATTAAATACATCAACATCAATTTTGTTTGTCATTCTTGGGATTTTTTGGGGTTGGACAGAAATACTACAATTAAATCTAAAATTCTTGACCATACCCAACTTTTTTGGGTTGGACATAAAAGTTTCACATATAAATGATGTTTTATGCATACAATTTTGTTTGTTGGGATTTTTGTCAAAAATTTCGGGTTAAGTATTTCTTATCTTATGGCCACTATGGATTCTTTCTATTAATAGCTGACTGATCAAAAGGCTAGAATAAAATATAATTAAATCAAAAGTCGAGGCAAATTATCAAACTCTACCTCCCTCTCCATCAAGCGTCTACAAAAAGTTCCATATAATATAAACTGTCTTATGAAAGGTATGTTCTTTTCAACTTATGAGAAGTATTTATTGGTATTTATTGTTGAAATATGCTGAATGGTTGAAGAAAATATAGTTACGTATTTTCAATTGAGCACTTAGTAATGCTGAATTGTATTGAATAATGTTGAATTTTGTTGAATTGTGCTGAAAGTTGCTGAATTATGCTGAAAGTTATCGAATGTTGATGATAAGTACTTATCATAATTCGAAAGGAACATGCCTCAAATTAGAACCCTCGGAAGAAAGAGGAATCTAAATCAACACAATATGAGCTACCTTCAATCAATCGGCTAAGGTCAAACTCTAGCTAAAACTCTCGAAGTTAAAGCTCTTGAAGTTCTTAAAAATTTATTAAATTCATTCATTTTTATTTTATTCTTTCGTTCAAAAATTCATCAATTTTATTAGTTAGACATTTAATCGTATTCACAATCTTGTAAGTCCATTTATTTTATAGGCCAAAACAATTATGTTCATGAATATATTTCAAAATGTACAATGCATGTAAAAGCTTCTTGTGGTTATTCATTTAATTACAAGGTGTATCTTTTTTTGTTGTGCAAAAATTTCATCTCTAACCTCGAGAGGCCAGCCAAGAAATGGGTATAATTGATCAAGAATATACTTGTGTTTGATGAAGATCTGCCCCCCCCCCCCCCCCCCACAAAAAAAAAGTGCAAGATAAAAATTAAAAAAAGAGGGGGCAAACATCAAGAATCTAGTCAACTGGAAAATAACGTTAAGCCAAGGCATAAAAATATAGTAATCAAGGCCTGATACCACACAGTTAGTTTTAGTTATCAGCACAAACTGATGTGCATCAACCAACACAGGTTAGTTTAAGTAGTTTGACACTTATTTCCCTAAAGTAATATCTCATGTTCGAATCATGTGAATAAAAAAAATCTATAATGGGAGAACTCTATCCCTTATTGGATCAAAAGTAACTCAACTCTAGTGAAATGAAGGATCTAAGACCAAATTAAAAACAAACTTACGTGCATCAGAATGATTTTTTTAGTAGTGTATGCTGTCATGTGGGCGGTACCTACTGGCAATGAAGAATAATATATTATATAAAAGGCATTGTTGAGATCCAGATCAACAGCTCAACATGGCATATAGCTTATATATTATAGAGAAGCTACAACTTACAGGGGGCACCAAAACAAAACTAGGCCAGGTCCACTTCTCCCTAGGGAGCCATGTCGTTATCTTCATTCCCTGGAAATTCTTCTTCATTGCAACTTTGGTACGTCAACAACGGTTTGCTAGGGAGGGCACATATAAACAAGCACGTCAATTCTTTTCTTTCTCCTCCTCAGGATACCGACTTGACATAGGCTAATAAATTGAGAATACTTCTAGACATTTACTTGCGTGGAAACAAAACATATTGTGATAGATGATATAAGGATTTATATATGATTGATGTAGTTAGTTTTAAATGACTAAATGAAATTAGACATGTTCTTTTCGTACTGTACTTAAATAGTAATACTCTATCTATTTCCTATCAACGCTTCTGTGTTAAAGTAAAAATGATTTATCTTTATCGCAACCTTAAGTAACTTGGATAATGACTTGAATAACTTCTCCTTCAAAAACGTGACTCTAGCTATAGCCTATTTATGATGGAACTAAGGACACGATGAAAATAAGAAGTGAGACCGTCATGAAAGAAATAGTTTATGCAAAGTCACATTGCATCCAAACTTCTAATGGAAAATTATATCGTATAACAAATGACACAAGAATCTGGTACAAGATGAGTAAAAAGTTAGCATTTGTGAGTCACACTGCGGTACTATACATATCTGTGCTGCATTGATTCTTTATGCACGGGCTTACTCAAGGCCTATTCTTTTCGTTGGTAAATGTTGGCTCTCCCTGCCGTTTCACTCCCTCTCACTCCTTTTATCTGTAAGTAGATATGATTAATGCAATTAACGTATAAATGTTAATAAAAAAATGCTTTTACAATCAATAATCCCTTTTATTATAAATGTATATAAATAACTAATTATTTTAAATTATGCCTCATGTTAAGATTTAACATACAAAGATAAGTATAACTTCATGGAGTATGTATTATATTACGACACATACCATCATATTTATAAAAATGTTAATTGTAACTCTAATTATTGAATCATTACATGTTAATACTCCGACACGTAATCATATTTAATTAACTTAAGCATTTAATTATATGGTTATGATTAGTCAGGGCAGAGTGCCGCGCATTTTTTTTTTAGTGTGAAAGAAATAATACCTGATTTAAAGAACTTTACTGTGGTGGAAGTCCTTCTGAGTTTATGAAATATCAAATAGTTATGCAAAAGCATAAGGCTTTAATAAATTTGTGTTCGTACCCGAGCGTGGACGGGAATTACCGAGCCTCGATAAATCCTTAATGGCTAAGCAATAATAGCGGCAAGTGATTTATGGCCAAGTGTGTGGTCTATTCTATGCCATATGGAAAGAGAAAAACAAAAGAGATAAGATCAAATTTAATGTGGGTTAACCAAAGGAATTACTAAGTGAGTTTTACTAGGGGTAAGTTTAATAAATAAAAAACCAAAATCAATGAACTTTGGAAAAGCTTCCCAAAAAAAGAAGAAGAGAGGAGGAGAGTTGCGCGAGTCCCCCATGCTATCTTCTCTCTACCGTGACCCCCTGTCTCCTGCCGCCTGTTTCGGCCCTGTTCCAATCAGCTCCGCCTGCACCGGGCGCCATCGGCAAACCACCACTACCACCACCCTCATCCTCCACCATCCACACTTCAACCAAGGTAATTCTACTCCCCTTTTTCTCCCCTTTTAAGACCCAATTTCATAAAGGTATTTGTAGTGCTTAATGGACTAATCTTGACGAATAATGGGGTATTGGTTAGATTTATTTGGGTTTGTATATGTATGGATGTTGTAAGTATAAATTACAAAGAGGTTTATTTGGGTTTATATATGTATAGATGTTGTCAGTGTAAATTATGAAGAGATTTATTTGGGTTTATATGTGTATGGATATATGTATCATGTATGGACGTGGTAAGAGTAAATTATAAAGAAATTAATTTGGGTTGCATCTGTATGGATGTTGTAAGTGTAAATTACGAAGAGATTAATTTGGGTTTGTACATATGTGGTTGTGGTGAATGTGATTTATGAAGAGATGAACTTGGATATAATACATACATACATACATACATACATACATACATATATATATATATATATATATATATATATATATATATATATGTTTATATATATATATCATACATATATCATATATATATATACACACACACACTCACCTACAACCCCACATATAGATGTATACACCACATATATATAGAGAGAGAGAGAGGATTATGTGGTAATTCACAAAAAAAATGGGCGGGCGGGGGAGAAAAAGGAAGGTTAAGTTGGCTAATATATGAGCGTATGATATTCATTATGGGCCCTATGTTATGTGAGGGATGTAAGCAAGTAGGTAAATAAGATTATGAAGACTGCTTAATCCTAGTTCATAAGAAGCTATTTTTATGCTGATTACGGCTAGTGGTGGCCTAGGAACTGGAGAGTAAGCAAGTCATGGAAAAACTATTAGTTTACATGACTGTGATGAGTTTTGGTGCTATGAAGAGATGCAATGAAGATGCATCATAAGTCTTTTATTATGCAACTACATTGCTAATAAAACCCCAAATTTTTCGTTAATAATCTCTTCTTCAAATCACAGGACCAATTATTTACTAAAGAATAAGAGAGAACAGCCTAAATTGAGGGATTATAAAACATCAAAGTACGTTGCACTTGTACCTTTCAAGATGTTTAAATTTACAGTTTATTATTATTAATAGTTTTTTATTCAGCCGTCAGGGACCTCTAGGACTCCATGTTCATTGTTCATTGTTCAATGTGCAAATGTTCATCGTTCATTGTTCATGATTTCTGCTAGCAGAATTCAGTGTTGGGCACTTCCTATTTAAATATGAATTTTATATGTTCATTTCTATTTGTCATGCTGCTATAATAGACGTAGGGGTCCCTAGTCCCAAGGCTGAGGAAGCATCCTAATCGTTTACCTTAAATAAAATGCTTTTCAAAAGAATATTTTATGAGCATTGTTTTAGTATTGGGCGGGCTCACTAAGTCTTCCCGACGAAAGTCCCCATTTAACTCTATAAGGGTATGTACTGGGATCTGGCTCAATTTCATTTGCTTTATATGTTTTCAACTGTTTTAGGAAGAGAGAACATCTGACAGTGCAAGCAGGAGCCCTAGGAGCTAAGGGCCATGGGACGTAGGCCAGGGCAGCAGGTGTTACTCCTTAACTCGCATAAGATTTTGTGGCGCAACAATAATTTTTTTGGGATGTATGGGAATGTTGCACAGAATGTAAAGATTTTTGGACTGAGTTGAAGATCATGCGGCACCTTTGGATGCTATGTTATTTAGTAATAAGTTGAGCTTTAATAAATATGTTCCATATATCTATGTTGCTACCATCCAGTCGACTTTGTCCTCATGTGTGGCCCTAGACCGTGGTAATGCCCTATCTAACTATCGTATTCCGCTGGCTTTCAGTGAACATTATTCAGAGGTAGTTAGGTTGGGGGCGATAACAAAGTAATATCAGAGCAATTTGGGCATGTTTGTGGTTAGTACTGGTATTATTGTGATCTAGACTGTTAATGCCTCTAGGGTATCTGCTTGTGACGGGGATAATGTTCTTACCATGAGGATGGTAGAACAATGGAGGGAAAAGTAGGTCTTAAGGCGATATTATGGTGACGTAGCGATGTCAGATTCTATAAACTAATACAAATGAGGCATATATATATATATAATATATATTAATATATATATATATATATATATATATATATATATATATTATATCTATATATACTGTGGAGGGGGGTCAGTGGGCACCTCCATTAGATGAGCACCTCTTTTTTAGGATAATCCTTTCAATCTCTATCATTGACTTTACAATTAGAGGCTGAGATTAAAAAGTTAATTTTTTATACAATTAAAAAAAAGAAATTCGTAAGGGAAGAGGGTTCTGACACAGCAATCTAATTGGGGCTCTTTCGCTTCTCGTCTCCCCTTAGTCTCTCTCGCTCTCCTCTCTCGTCTCTCCATTCACTCCGGCGATCAGATACTGCCCACCGACGACTGTCGCGGCGTCACCCACCCAGTTGGTCGGGCCAGCTTCCAACGTCGCCGATGCGCATTCCCCCTCCCTCTCAGCGTCTTCTCCATCTCAGAGCATTGTCCCTCCCTCATCGCTTTCTCTCTCTATCATTGCACCACACCGTGCTGATGGTGGTTCGTCGGATTGGCCGTGACTGTCGCTGGCGATGGGTGGTTGCCGCGAATTGAGAGAGAGAAACTTGGAGAGAGAAAGCTCCGAGAGGGAGAGGCGCCGAGAGGAGAGGGAGCGCGCCTTACCGACGATGCAGTCCTGCGGCCACTAGTCAGTCCTACAACCAGTCGTCCGGTGGCAGTGTCCGAGTCCCCGGTCGGAGTGAAATGGAGAGAGAGAGTAAGAGAGAGCCTAAGGAAAGGAGAAGCCAATTGTCCTGTTGCATTCCAGACCCACCCTCCCTTACAAATTTTCTTTTCGTTTAAATTGTATAAAAATTACTTTTTCATCTCAGCCTTCATTTGAAATTCATGATTGAGATTGAAAGTGTGTTTTTCACCTAAAAGGATGTGCTCACCTAATTAGAGGTGCTCATGACCTCCCTATTCATACCTACATATCTATTATCTATATATATATATATCTATATATATATATATCATATTATATATCTTGAGTAGAGCTAAAGAAGAGAGAGAGAAAGCTCTGCGAGGGAGAGGTGCCGATAGGGAGGGACGCGCCCAACCGACGATAGCTGGAAGTCGGCCGGCCACTAGGCGCGTCACAGCGCAGTCCGCCGGTGGGCAGTATCTGGTTGCTGGAGTGAATGGAGATAGAGAGAGGAAAGAGAGCGCCTTGAGGAGAGAGAGCGGAGAGAGAGAGCCAACTGTCAACTGTGGTCCAAGCCCTCTCCTCCTTACAAATTTCTTTTTTGTTTATTGCCTAAAATTACTTTTTAATCTCAGCATTCAATTTGAAATTCAATGATTGAGCTTAAAAGTGCTCACTAAGGAGGTGCTCCACTGAATTAGAGGTGCGTCACTTGAGCCCCTCCCCTATAATACCATACATACTTGTATATATATATATATATAATATAGTATATATATATATATATATTATATATAATCTATTATATATAGATAGAGAGAGAGAGAGAGAGAGAGAGAGAGAGAGAGAGAGCGAGAGGAGAGAGAGAGAGACCTACATATATATATATATAATATATTATATATATGAATATATACTATCATATATATATCTATAGTAATGTATGTATCTGTGTTGTGTGATATATATATATATATATCTATATATATATATATCTATAATGTATATGAGTTATGTTCTTTATATATATACATCCATAGACCTACACACACACACACACACACACACCCCACCACACACACACACACACCACACACACACAATAATATATATATCATATATATATATATAGATTATATATATATATATATGTAATGTATGTTGTAGTATGTCTAGTGTATATAAGAATATATTATATATATATATATATATGATCTATATATATATCTGTATATATACCCATATCTATATCTATATATTATATACATATATATATGTAATTATCTATATTATGTATATACATAAATATTGATATATGTATATATCTATATACATGTAGTACACTATAATATATACACTATATATGTAGAATGTATATATAATATACATAATATACATATATACGTACACCACAACACCAGCACACACAACACATATAATATATATATATCTATATATATATTATATATATTATATATATATAATATAATATATATAATATATATATATGTATATATATATAACCACACACAGACACACACCAGACACACACAACCCACATATATATATATATATATATATATATATATCTATATATGTAATGGTAGGTATGTATGTATGTATGTATGTATGTATGTATATAGATATATAGGTGTGATGTGTATGTATATGTATATATATGTATGTATGTATATGTTATGTAGATATATACCACCACACACATACATACATACATATATATATATATATTCTATATATATATATATATATATATATAGACATATATATACACATATATATATATATATATATATATATATATATATATATATATATATATATATATATATATACATATATATATATATATATATATATATATATATATATATATATATATATATATATATATAGAAAAACGGAGAAGTTGATCAGCTCATTCAAGCATACGTCTTTGGCAAAGTCTCCACTCGCACATGCTTAGGTAAGCGCAGCGCCTTATATACAATCATTTATTGATTCTTACTCGCAGGGACTTAGCAGAGAAGTCCGAAGTCTTTCAAAAGTTCATGGAGTGAAGAAGTTGAGTAGAGTTGGAAAAGAGGGTCATTAGTCCTTGTAGTCAGAAAGAAGAAAGCCAAACAAGCCATTTCACCCCTTACTATAAAGCTTCCCGCTTTGAAGACCGGAATTACAGACGCCTTAAGCTAATGGCAGACATAAGAAAGCATTAGTCTAATAACAGAAAAGTCGTAAAGCGTCGGTCTTCTACTGTCGTCAATCTTCTTAGTCGTTGTCTCCACTTTGAGTAGAGCGATGCAAGGCATTCCAGCTAAAAGCAGCAGCAACGTCAGCATCCCATCAGAAGGCCGAGGACAAGAAAGCAAGTCTGCTAGTCATCAAGGGCTAGCTAAGACAGGGCAGCTAGGCTGAAGGCAAGGAAGGCTAGTCCGACAACTGCTGGCTGTCAACGAAGAAAAGTCAAAACGCAATGCCAGCTTCTAAAAGATTTTGATTTGAATAAATTCCAAGGCCAGTTATATATATATGTATACACACACACACACACACACACACACACATATATATATATAGATATATATATATATAGATATATATATCATATATATATATATGTGTATATATATATATATATATATATATATATATATTATAATATATATATAATATATATATATAGATATATATATATATATATATATATATATAGTGTGTGTGTGTGTGTGGGAATACTCACCTAGTTTATATATGTATACTATGGGAATTGATGAGTGTTTTTTGCCAATGATAGATAGTAGGACAGGGAACCCCTGAAGGGGTACCCCCAAAAAATCTGCAGGATCTCCCACAAGTTCCAGAGGCCCCTTAAGAAGTAGATCCATTGCCTCTGTTGCCGCTGGCCCCCGAACCACTGAATGACATAGATGGCTATGAGACTGATATATCCCTTATTTGGGTGGGGGATGATGGATATGATATCTGGGGAGGGGAGCTGACAATAGTTCTAGTAACTCAGATAGTGTGGTGAGTGTAATTGATATTCCAGAGTCCCCGAAGGTAATAGAGATAAGTTCTAAGGAAGGCTCCTGGAGTTCAGGGTCGGAGACTAGTAACAGTAGTGACCTAGATTACCAACCCAGGGAATGGAACAGGAAAAGGAAGGCGGAGATTAGTTTGGGTACAAAAGGTTTCTAGGATGCTGGATCAGCTAGTAGTTATGGGGGGAAAAAAACAAAGTAAATATATAAGATAGCAGGTTGGGAACTAATCCTGGGAGTGTGATAGGAAGTTAGCAATGGGGTAGGATCTTAGGTTGTATGGTTAGAATAATGATGATCCAACCTCCCCATGCATTTTGCTAATGGGGTGGGCCATTTTTGTACAACCACCTTGAAGATTATGCTTCTGGTGAGTCTATGTAATACATGTAAGAGTTATGTATGTAATCTATGTGGTGGTTAAGCTAATAAAAGTATATAATTTCTATGTACACGAGTATAGGAATCATTAAACAATAAACAAATGAAATTACTATTAGAGGTAACAATCAGAGTGATGAAGTACGATGGCTTGGATAGGGATACTTGCATAGTTGCACAGACAATGTACATAACAAGCTAGATTAAATGAGAGGAATTGCATACAGATAAATGTTGATAGTAAGAATATATAAGTGCATAACTGTGAGGAAAGTGAGTCAGTGAGGGCTAATATGTTTGCATATATGTAATAGAATGGCAGATCCAAACAACAATGGTCTAAACAACAACTTGCAAGAAAATGTTGTAGAAAATGTACCAGCTCAATCCATTAATCAAAATGCCCCGGAAGCGATCCCCCGAAGAAGCCAGGAGGCTATTAGTGGACCCTCGAATCCTAAAAATGCTGAGGGCAAAAGGGGATTACTGGATGATCTGGATCTTGAACTGATGGCAAGGATTGTAGTCGAGGTGACAAAAAAAGTTAAGGGTTCAGGAATTGGAAAGGATGAATAGGAAAATAAGTTCTTTGATAAAGCTAGCAGGACAATCTGTACAAACTAGTCAAGAATTGCATAAACGTGTGATAGGCCCACAAGCGCATGGCGGTATTGTAGTAAACAAAGGTCGATCCTACAGAGACTAGGTGAAACTACTGGGTTATAATCCCTCAAGATATGCTAAGCAAATCAAAACATTAGATTGATAAAATACGAAGACAAGGAAACAACTATCATTAATTCAAGGAAACTTCTAATTCACTAATTTTAAATCAATTAAGGAGAAAACACCTAGGAATTCATGTAATTATGAAAGTTGATTAGGTCAAAACGACAAACATGTGCTTTTCTCTAATCGGTTAATTTCGAGGAATTGTATTCTCTCCAAAAATTTAGTCTATTCTTTCGAACTCAACCAAATTTGCCTAAACTAAGCAAAAGTCATTCTTTCAAACTAATTTAGCTTAATCTAAGTTAAACATCTTCGATTACACTCTATGTCCTCCGAACATGCAAATCTCTCTTTCGAGACTGCTCCACGTTAGGTTTAATCAAGCAGTCCAACAACCAAATGTCACATTTCAGTTTTTCACCTAATTGTTTTAAATAAGCAAGCAAATTTTGGCTAAAAATCCACTCACAACAATACAATTACTTGATAAACTAAATCAAACCAATCATGAAAATAAGCACAATTCTTAGATTAAAATATGATCCAACAACACTTCCATAAACTACTAAATCTCTAGATAAAAATTAAACTACTCACACATGATTAAATTAAACATCTAACTACTTTAAAATTATAAATCTCAAAAGAAAGAGAAGAGAAGAGAGAAGAGTTTGCTCAGCCAAAATCGCGCTTGAATCGTCGTTGCAAGCCCGGGTTGGAATCTTTGTAAATCTTCACTTCAGCTCACTCTCTCTCCTTCTAATCTAAATCCTAATCTAACTAGAATGGAATGGAAAAGAGGAAAATGGAATGAGGAGATGTGTGGAAATGAGGATGAAAGACACCCTTTTTATAGTAAAATTGTTGGAAGAAGAAAAGTCACGCATAATAATGGAATTAAAACTGTCACGAAGTCAAAAAGTTGCGAGAGAACAAAAAGTTTCATAGGAAAAGAAGACACCACAGACCGTAGCCAACACCACAGACAAACCGTAGTCATCTCTGGCTCCACATTCTTCTGTTCTTTCTTCCTTCCACGGACATAGCAACTAAAGGGTGTCCGGGGGGAGTCCAACACACTAATTTAGGATCAAATCTGGGGTAAAATGTTTTAAAAACCTGCAAAATACATAAAAGGACCATACCAAAGTATAAAATAGGAAAAAGAGTATAAATTATAACATAAAGCACTTAATTTTCCCTAAAAATGGAGGAAAATGACCCTAAAATAATATATACGTTAAGCACTTATCAAACTTCCCCATGTTTAAACCATTGCTTGTCCTTAAGCAAACACTATAGAAAACCGACAAGTGGAGATGCATCTAGGACTCAAAACGGAATAATCTCCTTAAAGTAGGCAAGTCATAGCATATCAAAAGTAAGAGTATCAAGTAATGGCAACCCCAAATAGTGCGCAAAATATTTCAAAATCAGAAGGAGAAGGTTTTCGAAGAAATATAAGACCACAAGCTCGATACCAAACTTGATCACCCCCAAAGAACCACAAAGCATATCATGCAAGCACATGGAATTGTAGAGCTAAATGGACCGATAAAACCTCACTTTTGAAAAATGTGAATAACTCCCGCTCATGTGTTTAAAATATAACATAGGTTCACTCAAGACTCATTCCAAAGATGCAATGTACCATGTGCTTGACAAGACTCTCAAATTCTCTACTACTAAAGTGCAATATGCACAAGACAATCAAGAGGATTTTATATGGGTTGTAACGTGGGCTAGAAGGGTTAGGGGAAAGGAGTGAACAAATGAATTTGGCAATGTGGAGCTACTTAGTCAAGTGACTAGGAAGCGGCCAATGAAACACCAATTAACCAATAAGTTCACTAATACTCCGAACTCCAACAACATAATGGGCATACCCCAATGAATCAAATAGGAAACGAGTTGACAAAGAAGAAACACAAGCTTTTTACATATCCAATGCCAATCACTTATTTTTTTTCTTTTTTTTTTTTTATTTTCCCCTTTCTTTGCCTTTTTTTTCTTTTGCTTTTTCGCAATATGACGATAACTTCCTTTTTTTCTTTTTTCTTCAACATATTTTTTTCTTTTTTTTTGTTTTGGTTATTTTTCGGGAAATGAAACGAACTTTGTAATTATTGAAAGTTATAGGATCATGAACTATCAACTCACAACCGAATATATATACACAACCCAATCAAGAGGAGACCAAAGCAAATGCTCAATATCATCAATCCCTTACCAAACCAAAGCCACCTTAAATTCAACTATCCCCAAAATCACCCACTACATAGATGAAGTGATACTCCATAGACTTGGCTTAAAGGTAGGAATATGTGTTTGGCCAAGGGCTAATATGAACGGATCACAACAAAGACGGATATAAGCTCAAAGGGGCTAGCAAATGGGGAAAAAACATTTAACACAAGGAAAGGCTATTTGGCCATGTGGCTAAAACGACCAAAGAAAGAAATGCCTCTATCATATCATCAAATATGCACATGCTAATGTGATTTTGAACAAGAATCTAGGCAAGTTCTAGAGATGCAACATTGAAGAGTCACGCACAAGAAAGAAACATGAGACTAAATATAATGAATTAGTCTAAATAAGGTTTAAAATCTCACGGGGTGTCTACCAAAGTCTCATTAAGCTCATAAAATGACTCCATGTACCAACATTAGTGCTAATGATTCTAGGGATAAAATAGTTCTCAATCAAGACAAGGGTCAAAATAAGAAATATTTACAAAACCTTCAAAAATTTTAGTACAAAAGGGATTACACATCAAAAGCTAAAACTCATAAAAGCTAAAACTCATAAAAGCTATTTTGCCTAACAAATATATCATCGAAGGCTATCTCAAACCAATCCTTACCATCTCTATATGCAAATCTAAAATGCAACTGAATGCAAAATACTAATGCAAACAAAAAGAAACCTAAAACTATATATTCTAGCATGTATGCAAGCTAATAACCAAAATAGAAAACATATAAACTACCCTTCCCCCATACTTAGATAAAGCATTATTATTCAAAGGAAAGAAAACTTAGAGAAGGGGAACAGAAGAAAACAATATCACCAGGTTAGGTGCAGAGTGCACTTAAACTATGCGGCCTCGTAATAACCGGGGCACATGGAGCATCAGCCACTCCATCACAACTTCAAGATTCGACTCATGAAAGCAGACACTATCAAGGCACGCAGGAGTTTGTCAAACTCCTGGGATCGCAATTTCGAAAATACAAGGTAAGAGGCATTAACGAAAATCACACCAAAGAGTATAAGTATCCTCTTAACCTTATCAAAGCCTATAGAAAAATCACAGAAAGAATTAAAGCATGTAGTCCGTGTGATTTTATTAGGCAAGTCTCCTAGGCACACATAATAAGGGTCAATGAAGGGTTCATACCCTCTAAAGTAACCTAGGGACACAAAATTCTTAGCATTCCCACCAAGCACATCAAACACATTATTCTCATAGCACAAATCATTATTAGCATCACAAATTAGGAAATTAGTAATGGACTCATCAAGATAATACCGGGGGGATTGAGAGGGTTGTAAATACATAGGTGAAACATAGGAATGATCAATAGGATTGGAGAGAACAATATTATCAAAACCAAGAATAGGAGACTCCTTATACATAAACACATCACGTGACCCCTCCAAAGGAGTCTCATCTAGATCATGCAAATCATCTAAAATATCTTCTGACTTAAAACATGCATCTGAAATATCAAACCTAACATCAAACTCAAAAGGCACACCCACCTCGAGTCCCATACACTAAGCTAAAGGAAAGGACGAGTTAGGTATAGATAGGACAACATCAGTAAAGTTAGGTTGAGTATAACATGCGTAATAAGGATATGAATTTATATCATGGTCAGAAGAATTATAAAAATCACACCAAAAAGGAGCATAATAAGATCTAGAATAGAATACGCAAGGATCACGAAATGAACATCTAGAAACACGACTAGTCTTCTCAAACTCAAATGAATCCCAAGCAATCCACTCAAGCAAATACCATGCATCATCAATATTTTTAGCATGAAACCCAAAAACTCTAAAAGAGCTTGGGTTTCACTATTTACACCCTCATCAATATTGGCCAAAATTTTCCATTTACTCACACAATAACCACATTGAGTAAGAAAACCAGTCAAACATTTAAAATACCTTCAAAATAATTCATGCTCGAATTGATGGAAATGAAAAATTGCCATTGTTTTTTTTTGTTTTTTTTGGTTAATTTTCAAAATTTTTTTATAGTTTTTTTTCCAAAGAAAAATAAAATCTTTAGTCAAAACTATCAGGAAAAACCCAATATTCGATGCTAATTCCCCGACAATAGTGTCAAAAACTTGATAGGCCCGCAAGCGCATGGTGGCATTGTAGCAAATTAAGGTCAATCCCACAGAAACAAGGTGAAATCACTGGGTTATAATCCCTCAAGATATGCTAAGCAAATCAAAATTTTAGATTGATAAAAAAACAAAGATAAGGAAACAACTATCACTAATTCAAGGTAATTTCTAATTCACTAATTTTAAATCAATCAAGGAGAAAACACCTAGGAATTCATGTAGTTATGAAAGTTGATTGGATCAAAACGACAAGCATATGCTTTTCTCTAATCGGTTAATTTTGAGGAATTGCAATCTCTCTAAAAATTTAGTCCATTCTTTCGAATTCAACCAAATTTGCCTAAACTAAGCAAAAGTCGTTCTTTCAAACTAATTTGCCTTAATCCAAGTTAAACATCTTCACTTACACTCTATGTCCTCCGAACATGCAAATCTCTCTATCGAGACGACCCCACGTTAGGTTTAATCAAGCAATCCAACATCCAAATGTCACCTTTCAGTTTTTCACCTAATTGTTTCAAGTAAGCAAGAAAATTTTGGCCAAAAATTCACTCACAATAGTACAATTACTTGATAAATGAAATCAAACTAATCATGAAAATAAGCACAACTCTTAGATTAAAATATGATCTAACAACACTTCCATAAACTACTAAATTCTTAGACAAAAATTAAACTACTTATGCATGATTAAATTAAACATCTAACTACTCTAAAATGATAAATCTAAAGAGAAAAGAGAAGAGAAGAGAGAAAAGTTTGCTCAACCAAAATCGCACTTGAACTGTCGCTGCAAGCCTGGGGTGGAATCCTTGCAAATCTATACTTCAACTCACTCTCTCTCCTTCTAATCTAAATCCTAATCTAACTAGAATGGAATCGAAGAGAGGAAAATGGAATGAGGGTATGTGTGAAAATGAGGATGAGAGACACCCTTTTTATAGTAAAGTTGTTGGAAGCTGAAAAGCCACGCATAATAATAGAATTAAAACTACCAGGAAGTCGAAAAGCTGCGAGAAAATAAAAAGTTTCGTGGGAAATGAAGATACCACGGACAGACTGTGGTCAGCTCTGACTCCACATTCTTTTGTTCTTTCTTCCTTTCACGGGCATAGCAACTAGAGAGTGTCTGTGGGGAGTCCAAACACACTCATTAAGGATCAAATTTGGGGTAAAATGGTTCAAAAACTTGCAAAACACATTAAAGAACCATACCAAAGCATAAAATGAAAAAAAGAGTATAAACTATAACATAAAACACATAATTTTCCCTAAAAAAGGAGAAAAATGACCCTAAAATAATATATACGTTAAGAACTTATCAACGTGCTACCAAAATTGAGCGAGTAAAAACTGAATTGAGAATGGCCAATCCGGCTAACTCTAAGAAAAGGCGGGATGAAATTTGTACTCTGGCCGGAGGATCTCCTAGTAGAGACCTACTCCCACGAGGCCCAGCTCTTGCTGGGAAACATTATAGCAAGTGTGGTCATACGAACCACAACACTGCAGAATGTAGGGTTGGGATGAATCATTGTTTTTGGTGTGGAAATCCAAATCATTTGATTGCTAACTGCCCCGTCCAAAACTTCTCAACTAGGTAAGGGTCCCGCTCAAGTCCTTGAACATGGTAAAACCACTGCTCCCACGACTGGCCATCAGGTGGGCAGGGTGTATGTGATCAATAGAAAGCAAGCCGATGATTTAGGGAGGTCATGACTGGTACGCTTACTTGTAATTCAACACCCCTTATTGTTTTATTTGATTTTGGAGCTACGTATTCATTTATCTCCTCAAAAGTTGCATCTCAGATAGGGGTGGAATCATGTAAACATCCCATAGACTTGTATGTAAATGTGCCTACTGGAAAAACAATAAAATGTGATGTTGTGTACAAGAGTTGCCCAATTACCCTAAATCAGGAAGAGTTTAAGGGTGATTTGATATAGTTAGATTTATCAAAATTTGATATAATCCTAGGAATGGATTGGTTGTCGAGACACGGAGCAAAGATTGATTGCCAAAAAAAAGAGTGTCCCTAAAAGGAAAAGGAGGAGGGAAAATGTATTTTTAGAGAGATAACAGTAGTACTGAATGCCGGGTAATATCCTCAATGGCAGCTAAGAAATTGGTTAGACAGGGGTGTGTGTCGTACTTATGTTATGTCATGAAAGTTAGGAAAGAATAAGTAAAACTTGAGGATATTCCGGTGGTCAAGGAATTCCCAAGTGTGTTCCCGAAAGAGATTCCTAGGTTACCACCCTAAAGAGAGATTAACTTTGAAATAGAATTGGAGCTTAGAGCACATCCTATCCCAAAGCCCCATATAGGATAGCCCCAGCTGAATTGAAAGAGTTGAAGGTGCAATTGGGGATCTGCTAAAAAAAAGCTACACAAGACCGAGTGTATCCCCATGGCGAGCGCTAGTATTGTTTGTGAGAAAAAAAGATGGTACTTTGAGATTGTGTATAGGCTACCGAGAACTAAACAAGACCACCACAAAGAATAAGTACCCCTTGCCTAGGATTGATGATTTATTTGATCAATTACAGGGGATGGGATTCTTCTCGAAGGTTGACTTTAGGTCGAGATATCACCAGTTGCAAATCTAACATGAGGATATCCCTAAAACGGCGTTTAGAACCCGTGATGGTCATTATGAATTCACAGTGATGCCGTTTGAGTTAACCAATGCTCCAGTAGCTTTTATGGATTTGATGAATCGTGTATTTAGAATGTACTTGGATAAATTTGTTGTTATCTTTATTGATGATATCTTGATCTATTCCAAAACCAAAGAAGAGCGTAACGAACATCTGAGAATTATGTTACAAACCTTACAGGAGCATAAACTCTATGCTGAACTGTCCAAATGTGAATTCTGGTTGACAAAAGTGATCTTTCTAGGGCATGTAATTTCTAAGGAGGGAATTAAGGTAGACCTACAAAAGGTAAAAGCAGTTATTGAGTGGCCAAGGTCTTCTAACATCACTGAGGTTCGGAGTTTCCTAGGGATGGCCGAGTACTATAGGCGATTTATACAAGATTTTTCAAGAATTGCCCTGCCAATCACTAACCTATTGAGAAAGACTATAAAGTTTGAGTGTGATGATAGATGTGAAGTAGCATTTTGGGAACTAAAACACAAACTCACTATTGCACTAGTTTTGGCCCTACCGACTGAAGGAGGGGACTTCACTGTTTATAGTGATGCTTCTAGACAGGGCATAAGATGTGTCTTAATGCAAGATGGAAATGTTATAGCTTATACTTCAAGGCAGCTGAAGCATTATGAGAAAAATTATCCTACCCATGATTTGGAGCTAGCCGCAGTGGTTTTCGCCTTAAAGATCTGGAGGCACTATCTTTATGATAGCACTTGCAAGATATTCACTGATCATAAAAGTCTCAAATACATCTTTACTCAAAAGGAATTAAATTTGGGACAACATAGGTGGTTAGAACATCTCAAGGATTATGACATCCAAATACAATACCATCTAGGAAATACTAATGTGGTTGCGGATGCATTGAGCTGAAAGGCACACTATAGTGTGAATGCTATGACAATAGTACAATCAGAAATTCTGAGGGATTTGGAAAGTATGGAAATAGAGCTGGTATTTCCGGAGAAACTTGGATCATTTCTAGGTAGCCCAGTAGTTCAACCCACACTTCTAGATGAGATTAAATAGGTACAAGTAAAGGATGAGGAAGTGAAAAAAAATAGAAAGAGCATAAATAAAGGGAAGGCATTGGGATTTATAGAAGATGAGCGAGGAGTTATTAAATTTCAGAATCGAATTTGTGTGTTGCAAGAAGGGAGTTAAAGGAAAGAATAATGGCTGAGGCCCATAATACTAAATATTCTATTCACCCGGAGGGACAAAAAATGTACCGAGACTTGAGGCAGACCTTTTGGTGGAATAACATGAAAAGAGACATTGTTGAATATGTGAGTAAATGTCTCACCTGTTAAAAAGTCAAAGAAGAGAACCAACGACCTGTTGGAGAATTGAGACCATTAGAGATTCCCACGTGGAAATGTGACGCTATTTCAATGGATTTCATGATGGGGTTACCTTTGATCGCACCAAAGAATAATGTCGTTTGGGTGATAGTAGATAGACTTGCAAATCTACCCACTTCGTAGCTATACATGATTCCTGGAACGTAGATAGGTTGACGCAAATTTATGTTAAAGAAGTGGTATGATTACATGGCGTACCCCAGAACCTTATCTCAAATAGAGACTCAAGATTTCAAGCTCGATTTTGGAAGGCGTTACAGAAGGCCTTCGACATAAAGTTACAGTTTAGCAGTTCCTACCATCCTGAGACAGACGAGTAGACCGAAAGAGTAAATCAAGTGGTTGAAGATATTTTACGGCTTGTGTATTTGATTTTTAGAGGAAATGGGAGGAATATCTAGTCCTAGTAGAATTCTCCTACAATAACAGCTACCAAGCTACTATCAAGATGGCCCCTTTCGAAGCACTATATGGAAGAAAATGTAGAACACCTCTTTGTTAGAATGAATTAGGTAATGTTCTAGTTTTGGGATCGGAGATGATTCAAGAAATAGTGGATAAGATCAAAGTTATCCAACAAAACAAGAAAGCGGCACAGGATAGGCAAAAAGTGTATGTGGATCAAGATGGAAGCCTTTGGAGTTTGAAGAAGGAGATAAGGTGCTCCTGAAAGTTTCTCCTATTAAAGAGATACGAAGATTTAATGTTAAAAGGAAAATTAAGTCCGCGGCTTTGTTGGACCATGTGATGTCATTGAGAAAATCAATCCTGCTGCTTACCGCTTAGCCCTACCGCTTGAATTGCACCATGTCAATGATGTGTTCCATATTTCACAACTTCGCAAGTATATGCATGATCCAGCACATGCGATAGTTTATGAACCC
>JAKOGI010002758.1:85000-88192 GCA_029747015.1 Carnegiea gigantea
ACTTTAACCCATCAAGGTCATTCATTCAATGTGAATTTAGGCTATATTCATCGTTTAATATAATATACAAGAACATTCACCCATCAGTAACTTAATACACTTTACCTCAGCTTTAATTAAGGCACAACCTCAAGATAGTGAGTTCACGCCCTTAATTGCTCGCCCAACGTACATTCTGCTCTAATTCCCGTCAAATATAACATACATATCATAACCCATCTAAGCCATACGGCTTTTCATATTCTTTTACGTCAAGTACCACCTATTCACTAGATTTACGACCATGCCATACAATCTTCGATAAGTTACAATTGGTTTTACTGACCCCTTTCACTTATTCTTTCACAATTATTCGAAGCTAAACATATTTCATTAACTGTAAAATTAGTTCATTTTCTTGCATCGGTTAATTAACTCGAATGGAAGCTAAGTACGTTAAAAGGACTTCGATTTTAATTCTTTTTCATAAATTAACTAATTCACTTGAATCGATGCTAAACATGTTAAACTAACTTCGTTTCTAATTCTTTTTCATGCATTAACTAATTAACTTGAATCGATGCTAAACATGTTAAACTAACTTCGTTTTTAACTTGAATTGATGCTAAACCTTCACAACCTCTCACCCTTACTTTCGGCCACTCAACCCGGACAATCCAACTTCACCATTCAATTTCATCACCCAAAACAACCACAACAATTTGCACATAACTAATTCATCAATAACAATTACACTATTTAGTACACAATTTCAATCCCAAACAACTCAAAACCCAAATCAATTCCAATTTCACTTCGACCCTTTGTCAAATTTACCGAGTCGACAATCCACCCCAAATGACCACAACAATTGCCGAATTTCACACATATAAATAGGTACCAATACTAATTACATCGTTCAAGGCATAAATTCAATCTCAAACAACCCAAACAACTCAATTAATCACTAAGCAAAGTGAGGGTTTTTACCTTGCAATTCAGCCTAGGCTAGAACAGGGAGATGGAGACGGAGATGGAGGTGGAGGAGGCCGGTGGCACTCCGGTGCCCGGCGAGGCTAACGGCAGCGGCGGCCGACGGGACCGACGACCCTGGGTCTGTGAGTCGCGGGCAGGGGGTCGCGGGCAAGGAGTTGGGCGTAGCAGAGAAGGGGTGGACGGGCTGGGGTGTGGTGACGCCCGATACTTGGTGGCGGTGGCCGGCGACTAGGCCGTGGACGGTCGGCGGTGGCCGGTGAAGGAACACACAAGGGGGGCCTTGTGGGTGTCGGGCCAGAGAGCAGAGGAAGAGAGAGAAGATGAGCGTTTGAGTGTTCTGGGCAAAGTTACTTTATGTTAGATTTTTTTTTTTTTTGGGGTTCTTGTTATGTCGGTTTGAGTTTTTGTTTGTTTTTTTTTTTGGGAATTATTATTATTATTATTATTATTATTACTACTATTGTTGTTATTATTATTATTATTCTTATTATTCTTAGTATTAGTATTATTAAGGAGTTTAATCTTGTTCCGTTTGAGGCCACGTCGTCAATTCAACCTGCAATGCACAAACAAATATATATACATATAGACATGCATATAAAATGCTGATTTGAAATGCGGTACCCAACCGGCTTAATTGAGGGTTAACATGATTCAACCGAACGTTAAATGAATATTAGGTTCGGGCCGTTACAAGAAAAGAGAAAGAAAATAGACCGGGGCCTCTTTCCCAATTTCGTCAACACCGAGCAGGTGGCCGAGTACATCTGTGACCACTTTCGATGGTCGTTGAGGGATCCCACGGACCCTGTCCCCTGGCTGCTTCCATCGGACTACCACGGCCTGTGCCCCCGCTTTGACCTCGAGGTGGTGAGGCGATATGCCCACGATTCCCACATCTCAGAGATAGTACCAGTAATCTTTTACGCTATGATCATTGATGATGCCGCTGAATTCGGCCTTTCCCGCAGGCTTACCATGGATGTTGTGATGTGAGCCATGCAAAAGTTGGACTGGGGCCCCGTGGAAGCTTGGCTCAGAGAAAACAATCAAAGGCTCCGAAGAGCTCAGGCCTCTCGTCCAGCCGATTCTTCAGCAAACCCTGTGTTGGCGGGCGGTCCCTCTAGAGGGAGGACGTCCTCCTTTCCTTCTTTCCGTGACATCATGTAGGCGGCGGAGTATGTTAGGGACAACCTTCATCGGTCTGAGAGGGAAACGTCAAGCCCTCGTCCGAATTTGCTCCCTTGGAACTTCTCGGCCTACTGCCCCGAATTCAACCATATTGTGGCAATGCAGTTTGCACATGCCACCCATATCCCTGAGATGGTGCAAGCCGTCTTCTATGTGATGGTGATCAATGATGAAGCAAGGCTATGGCTCATTAGGAGGGAGATCAGGGAGAGCCTGATGTCAGACTTACGGAAGCTGAGATGGGATGCCATTGAAGTGTGGCTATTGTTCATTGAGGACAAGCTTAAAGACGCCCGGCGATGACTTTAGGGCGAAGGGACGTGCCTCTCCCCCCTTGTTGATCAATGAGGAGTAGGCATAGGGGTTTTTGTTGTACTCTCGTTTTGTGCTTGTATTGGTCTAGCTGTCATAATAAAAGACCTTGGTATGACTAGCCTCATTGTACTTGTTCGTTTGCATTCATATATTATGAACGGCCATAAGGCCGTACCTTGTGGCCTCTAGCCCCCGCCAGGGCTAGGAATATAGCAGGTACCGGCGAGACTGTGCCTTGGAACTCTTAGCCCCCATAAGGGCTAAGAGGGTGGTGATTGGTTACAGAGTCACGTCCTTAGCCCCCATTGGAGCTAAGAGTGTAGCGACCGGCCGTAAGGCCGTGCTCATGGACTCTTAGTCTCCATTAGGGCTAAGAGTGTAGCCCGCATTGGGGTTAAGAGTGTAGCGATCGGCCATAAAGCCGTGCTCAGGGACCCTTAGCCCCCATGGGGGCTAAGCGCGTAGCTACTGGCCATGAGACCGTACTTAGGGACCCTTAGCCCCCATTGAGACTAGGAGTGTAGCGGCCGGCCATGAGGCCGTGCTCAGTGACCCTTAGCCCCTGGGGCTAAGAGTGTAGCGACCGGGCATAAGGCCGTGCTTAGGGATCCTTAGCCCCCGTCGGGGTTAAAAGTGTAGCGACCGGTCATAAGGCCGTGCTCAGGGCCCCCCACCTCCTAGGGCCAGGTGTATAGCGACCGGCCGTCTCGG
>JAKOGI010002759.1:0-47500 GCA_029747015.1 Carnegiea gigantea
CTCCATCATCCTCCCCTTGTGGAGGAGAATTTGCCCTCAAATTGTCCTTGAACTCATGGTGTGAGACCTTTAGAAGTAGCTCTTTAGTGGTGAGGAGTAAGCCCGAATGCTCTTGGTTATTTTGGGGCTTAATTTTGTGGAGTTGGGGTGGGCTTAGGGGGGCAAGGGTGATCTTCTTTCCATCCTTTGGAAAGGTATAAGTATTCAAATAGCCATCATGCATCACCTTTCGGTCAAACAACGATGGCCTTCCCAACAAAAGATGACATGCATCCATGGGGATGATGATGCACCACAACTCATCTTGGTAACTTTTACCAATGGAAAATGAAATCAAGCACCTCGAATTTACTTGCAATCCTTTACCTTGATTGAGCCATTGGATGTTGTAAGGATGGGGGTGAGCCGAGGCTTGGAGGTTGAGGTTCTCCACCATGCTAAGTGAGGCCACGTTCGCACAACTACCACCATCAATAATCACGGAGCACACTTAGCCATGGACCGTGCATCTTGTGTGAAATAGGTCTTCCCTTTGGTCCTCCTTGTCTCCTTTATGGCTACTCAAGGCTCTCCTTAACACAAGTAACTCTCCTTCGTCCGCCTCCTCCACGACCTCCTCCATGAAATACACCTCCTTGTCCTCCTCCTCCTTTTCCTCCTTAGTCGCTTCCCCTTCGGCCAAGGAGATGACTCTCCTATTTGGACATTCCGAGGCTATGTGGCCTAGACCTTGACACTTAAAACATCTTTTTGTGTTCAATGTTGTGGGGTTTGGACGGTTTGGAAGGGTTAGGCTCTTTTGAGGAGCTTGGTTCTTTTGTGTGGTGGAAGGGGTTGGAACCGTGGGTTTAGAAGGTGGGGAAGAGCTCCCCTTGTTGGAGGGTTGGCTCTCGGGAAAGGGTTTGAGAGGTTCTCTTTTGAGGAGCTTGGATTTTCTTTGTTGTTCCACTTTATGGGCTAAGACACACACTTCATCAAAGGGAGTATATTGTTGCAATTCTACCACATGAGCATATTTAGGATCTAACCCTCCCAAATACCTCACTATGGTTTGCTCTTCGGGCTCCCTCAAGTCACACTTGATCAACAACTTCTCAAACTCCCTAGTATCCTCCTCAACACTCATGTTACCTTGGACAAGGTTGTGAAGTTGGGAGTAGTTATCTTGTAGGTAAGATGGGGGTAAGAAACGGGCTTTAAGTTTGGCTCTCATTTTCTCCCATGTTCGAATCTTTCCCTTTCCTTGCCTAGCTCTTTTGGCACATAAGTTAGCCCACCAAAGAGAAGCATACTTACGGAGTCTAATGGCAACAAGCTTCACTTTCTTTTCCTCCGGGATCTCCTTGTAGTCAAAAATCCTCTCTACGGTTTGAAGCCATTCTAAAAACTCGTCGGGGTCAAGCTTCCCTTTTAACTCCGGGATCTCTACCTTGATGTCTCCATGGTGTGAGGTTGCTTTCCTTCCTCTCCTCATTCTTCCATAGGCCTCTTCTTCACTTGATGAGCTTGAGTGTGTGGCCGCTCTCATTTCTTGCTCGGAATCGGAGGAGTTAGAAGATCGGGAACTCCTAATCTCCTTGCGTTTTTGCTTCAAAGATTCTCCGAGTTGTCGCTTCAAGTACTCATTTTGACCTTTGATCTCTTCGTTTTGTTGCCTCAAGGCCTCATAGTTCTTCATGAGGGCCTCAAACTTCTCTTCCAAGGTCATACTAGTAGTACTCATGTTGAAATATGATGGAACCTCACGGACAGGATGTGGCGCGGGCGTGCCTGGTGGCACGGTGTGACCGTGCTGAAGTTCTGGATGTGGGTGAAGATGAAATGTGGCTGGGAAAGGCAAGTGGCACGGTCGTGCTTCTTGGCACGGGGGGACCGTGCTGAAGTTCCGTCCAGTGAAAAATGTGGGCACGGTTTTGATGTTTTTGTGGGGGAAATGTGTTTGGGTGTTTGGAAGGGTGTTGGGCAGCAAGCTTAGGCCTAGGGAAGCCTTAGCTCTGATACCAAATATGATGTATCTCAAAGGGGAACAACCAAAGCAAGCCAAATCAGAATGCAAAGAGAACAAACGGATTTAAGCTTCCTTTGTAAACACAAGCTCAAAGTAGGATAGTTTTGTGAATAGAACCGAAACTAGCTCCTCACTTGGATACAGAAACACCACCAAGTTTAGTACTAGGGCCCTTAACAACTCCTTGGATACAGAAACACCACCAAAGAGAGGTTAAGACTCTTGTAGATCACCACCCTACCCGGCCAAAGATAGAGATAAGCTAGAAGAGAGTTTGGGAGTTCAAAGGAGCAAAGCTCAACTTCAATCTATTTTCTCAACATGATGGCCGCCCAAAGGGCCTTGGGGGGGCTTAAATACAAAGCTTCCTAGTACAAAACATAGGCCCTAGACTACCTTACAAGCTAAACTAGGCAAAAACCTAAAAATCAAAACAACACCAAAAACGGTTAGATTAAACCGTGGCTTGACACATCTTCATTGTTGATCTTGAGGCTTATGTGTCGACCTTGGGAGCTTGGGAGACCTCAATCAGCAGCTTGGCACTCTAATCAAGTCATTTGCAAGTGGATTAAACCTTGATAAGAGCAAAAAGCCCCTCAAAAAGAACAATATGCAGCTGCTGCCTTTACCCGGGTAAAAGGGAGTTTCTTCCCTTAATTTGCTGGTTAATAGCTCCACAAGTGTGTAATTTGGCTGAGTTTTTTTTTATGGCCACTTGATAATATTTTTAATATGATTTCAAGCCATAAAAGTTTCAGTCCAAATGGAGGAGCTTTGGGCGTCCAAACAGACCCATTTCCAGAACTGGGCAGAACTGAAACAGTTTTGAGCACTTGAGTTCAACAGCTGATTTGAGGTAGCAAATGACCTCCAAATGACTTGCAATTGGTCTTATTGGAAAGAACACATCTTAAACTTAAAGTTAGGCCTCCTGCATCCCAATCATATCCATTGGAAGGTCATGGAAAAAGGTGTACAAAACCGGGTTTGTTCACAGGCCGAAAACAGGATGAAGGCTGAAAATGACTAAGGCAAACTAGGCATGTTTTTTGCACTTTAGCCATTAATTCTGATTGTTTTGGAGCACCTTGAGGGTAGGTATTCATGGTCATGGATGGATCTCCATCACATCATCATGTCAACATCAAAGGCAACGACTCATCCCGACAAACAGTTCAAGTCATCAGAGCAATTATTCAAGAATACTGTTCAAGAAGACAGCTCATCAAAATACTGTTCAAAAAGGACAATAATTCAAGAACAGTCCATGGTCCATTATTATTCAGCACCGTTTCACTTTTGATGTGGTTTCAATGCACGATCAACACGAAATTGCAATAATTCAAGATTGTCGGCAAAAGTTATCAACACAAGATTCAATCTTTATCGTCGACTTGTACACCTTTCATTCCTTCTTGTATTTTATAAATAGATACTCCATAGCGTTGTATTAGGCATCGTGTAATCGTGTAATTTACAAAATCAAAAATCACTACAAACCCTTCTCAACCTCCTCCCTCTCTCAAAAAACCCTGTACTGCAACCTTGTATCAAGTTTGTTAATTCAAATCAAAGTAAGTTTTATTCATCTCCTTTTCTCATGTCAATTCTGTTATTTTCAAATTCGTGTTTTCGTTTCAAAATTATTTTCCTGCATCATATCAATTTCCTACTCCGCTCCCCTGCATTAATCCATACTTTGGCCTTACCTATTACCCGACCTAGCTCGATCCTGCTCCTCGCTGGTATCCGAGCCAAGTAGGTGCCCTTAGGTAGTATCGCGCCGTTGCTAGCGTTGGTCAGCTGTTGGTCAGTCCCAGTAAGTCCGTTGGTCAGCCCGGGTGAGGTGGTCCCGGTGGGGTGGTTCTAGTGGTCCCGGTAGGATGTGCATGACTCTTAGCTAAGTGTTCCAACGTAACTCAGATGGCCTCTTGGGTTAGAGATCGTCTTAGTTAGGTAGTGGTGAGAACTCAAATGTGGTTAATAGTAGGGAAGTTTGTTGTCAAATTGATGTAGCTAATTGGAAAATTCCTAAACAAAACATAGAAATGATTTATCAAATAGGTAAGTTTGATTTCAATACGGCTTTATCAATAAAAGATCATGAGGAAACTTTTAGTTTAGATGACGAATTTCAAACTATTAAACTACTTCCAAAAATTGCTACTAAAAGATATCAAGAAAAGTATCGATACATTCATTTTGGCATGATTCAAATTGCACTCAAACCTTTGACGAGATTAGGATTAGATTGTCCTATATTCATGGCCCTAAGAGACAATAGGTTAATACGTTACAAGCATTCGTTATTAGCCATGATTCAAACTAATATTTGCAATGGTCCCATATACTTTAATTATTGCACAAATTATTCAGTAGACTTGAATGATCCTTGGATCATGGATACCTTAGTTCTAGATATCCATCTCCCTAATATTCAAAATGATTTAAAGGTTCAATTTCGTGAACTTTCCAGAAATTTTGCTATTACTTACAGAGTATATTTCAAGCTACTTTCATCTCAACTTAATCCAAATTGTTTATTAAAACCTACTCTAGATGAAACCATACTACTAAAAGCTAAATCAGATAATATTACTACCTTTACTCCTAAATTATTAAAGTGGAACGAAATCACTATTCCTCAAGAATTTATAATTCAAAATACTAGGCCACCAAGAAATATTGCTCAAAAGAATATTCAACAAATCATAGAAGAGCCTGATGGTAGAGTACTAATAAGATTTAATTCAACTAAAGAACGAAGTTTATCTTCAAAATCTTTAGACAATTTAGAACTCCCTCGAGCTTCCTATTCAATGCCTTCTAGTTATGATTATTCAAAAGATAATCACATAGAAGATACTGAAAAGATTTATTACAAAGCTCCCATAGCTGAGCCAATAGATGAGGTTACTTCATCTGTAGGTTCTCCTACCTACTCAACTATGCAACCTCCTTCATTTTCCTCAATCAATACTATTTCAACACCTTTTGCAATCAACAAGGATTACTTACGTCAAGATTTCAACTCAATAAAAAACAAAGTCAAAAGAGAATGGTTCCTTTCACACTTTGATTTAAAAGCTCAAGCATTCATTAGGCAAGAATGGTATTCATTCATGGAAAGACATCAAGTCAATATTCTTTTCTTCAATTGGTGGGCTATGTTTGCCTTGGAAAATAAACTTCCAAACCCATTCCAAGTTAAAGAAATAAATACCGATATTAATTTTGCAAAAAAATGGACCCTCTTAAATGGTCAAAAACTTACTTCTTTTACCCCTCCATTATAAGAAATCGTATTAAATACCCCTGAAGGCAATATTCTAGCAGTCCCATTCAAAATAGGTAGAAATGATCCAGAAACTAGTCAAGTAATGCAAAATGATATTAAAAAAGTATATCATCAAAATAATTATACAAATCAAGTATTACATACCGTGTCTCAACAAGTCAATATAGTCTCTACTCAGTTGAAGCAACTGTAAAAAAATAGGAAGTTGATTCATTAACTGAAAAACTTGAAAACTTAGATATTAATGATACCAAGAAAGATAAACCAAACTTTTTAGATGAGATTGCAAAACCTTTATTCAAAATAAGACGTTCAAATAAATTAGAACTCCCAGATGCTAATACTCCATTAATTTCAAAAATAGCAGAAAAATTAAAGGAAGCAGAAACTTCAACATCTAATTCCGTCAAAAGTACAGTTAATATTTTAGAAAAAGATTTATCTCAACTAGATGATGATTTCCAAAATATTAATAAAATACATAAAAAGAAAATTCCCTATTACTCCAAACAAACTCCTCCAGATCTTCACCTTGAAAGCGTAAAAATAATAATTATTGAAAACTTTGCTGGTGATTTAATATATGAATGGAATATAGATGGTCGTAGTGACCATGAAATATTCATAACCCTCTAAAGAATGTTAATTGCTTATACAGCCTATTCAACTAAACATGCAACAGATTTACAAGCTTTTGATTTATTAACATCAGGATTCACTGGTATACTCAAAAATTAATGCGAAAATTATATTCAAGAAGACGAACGTACCAAAATTAGAACTCATACTAATTCTCAAGGACAACTAGACAATATAGAAACATTGATTTATACAATAGGTACTAATTTTCTTGGAAGTCCAAAAGATATTATAACTGCAACAGATATTCTTTTAACAAATCTAAGGTGCCCAACTTTAGAAGACTATCAAAAAGGGAAGACTGTCGTCAACCCTATTGGAAGGAAAAATTCATTTCAGGATTACCATCCTTATTTTCTCAATGAATATACAATAAATTGAGCGAACTCATTGGTAAAAGCCCTATTCCATTCGAACAAATTACGTTTGGTCAATTATAAAGCTTTATTGAAAAGGAAGGAATTTCTTTATACAACGAATTAAAATTACAAGCCAATATTCAACAGATAATGCCGCCAAGCGAAAAGAGTTAGGTTCTTTTTGTGAGGCCTTTTGTCTTCCAAAGTTAGAAGCTCCATCTGTCAAAAAACGAAGAAAAATTCAAATTAATAAGAAGAAACCATATACTATAAGAAATCCAACTTACAAAAAATTAAGTCCTAAAAAGCCTACTCCAAAAGGAAAAACTGATCATACTAATACTTGTTATAAGTGTGGTAAATTAGGCCACTATGCAACAAATTGTAAAGTTAAAAAGAAACTCAATGAAATATGTGCAGAACATCCAGACATTCAAGAAAAATTAATTACCTTATTTGAACTCAAAGATACATCTAATCAATCGAAAAATTCATCGTCCTCCTCTGATTGTGAAAATAATGTTATCAATGAACTAGAAAGTGACTCAAGTGAATACTTATCAGGTAATGAGTCTTCAAGATTATGCTATAAGTGTATTAATGTCATAACTACTAATAATAGTGAAAAAGAATTTTTATTAGATTTAACTGAACAAATTCAAGATACCGAATTAAAGAAAGAGTATTTACAGAAACTCAAAGGTATATTAATAAAATAAGATTCTTTAGAACCTCCTCATAAGGTAAGCATCAATAAAATATTTGAAACACGTGAGATTCCAAATATTCTAAAGGCAGTTAATATTCAACACTTAAAAAACGAAGTTAACATATTAAAAGAACACATTAAAAATTTACATAAAGATTTATGTTCATTACAAACAAAAGATCTTGAATTAGAAGCAAGGTTAACATTAATAGAAAATAGTCCTTCTTCACCAAACATTCAATCAGAAGACACTCCTACGGATCCATAATTTGTTTCAACTATTAATCAAATAAATTTCCAAAAATGGTATACTCCTATTACTCTTAAAATTAAAAATAGTTTTGAATGCAATACTATTGCACTATTAGATAGTGGTGCAGATTAAAATTGCATTCAAGAAAGATTAATTCCCTCAACATATTATGAACGGACAAAAGAACGACTCCATACTGCTAATGGTATGGCATTACAAGTTAAGTATAAATTATCTAATGCTTATATATGCAATCAAGGATATTGTTTCAAAAATTCATTAATTTTAGTACGAGATATGAGTCAAGAAGTTATTCTTGGAACTCCTTTCCTTACTCAAATTTATCCATTTAAAGTAGATCAGATAGATGTGCATACGAAAATTATGGAAACTACAATATCATTCAAATTTGTCAGTTCTATTTATTAAAACGATTTACCTTTATTGCAAAATGCTTCAATAACAAAGCAAATTAATATAATTGAATGTAATAATCCAAAATACGGGTACAAATTAGAACAACGTGACCTCATTCAACGACTCAATAATGATCAAAAGGAATTGCAAAAAATAAATAAACAACTAGAAGAATTAACCATTAGCTTACGCAATCATATAGTCTCAATAGATTTTAAAGACTTTTATACAAAATGGTTACATGAGTATCATCAATTAGCTTGCCAGCATCATGATTTAGGAAAAACCATAGACTATTGGCAAACGAATCTTAGAATACTCAATACCTGCATAGGCCAACATCAAATCATCTAGCCTACACCCATTCAATGCGGAGTAAAATATTTCCAAAACTATTTTTTCAAAAGGTTCTTGAGCAAGACAAGTTTTCAACACCTTGACACAGCATTTTCTCTGTTCTAACAACCATCATTTATTTTCAGCCATCAACACTTCAAACATCTTTCATCGTCCACTCAAATATTTTCTTTTGAACTATCAAAATATTTTCATACATATCTCACCATGGACAATAACGACAAAGGCAAAAACCTAATCAATGACTCCAATTCCATTCAATTACGAAATTTTCCACATGAACCACTCCTATTTTATCTTCGTGACCATGAACTCTACTATACATCATTCTATGGACCACGATACAATGAAAGTGCTATCTTTATTGATTATCAAGACTGGTATAATTCCTCTGAAATATCATTTTACAGTTATCTCAAACTCATTAAAGCTTATCAAACGCTTGTTCAAGATGTCAACAATCATCCAGTTCTCATTGTTATGCCTACTGGGTAGATTAATTATTTCAAATGGTTCCACAAACACCTTGAATATTGGACAGCGTTTGAACCTTATATTCTCAAATTTGTTTCAAAAATGTTCCCTGATGTTCATATTTGTCTCATTGATCAAAGTCATACTCAAGTCCTCATACCATTACACTATCCATTCCAAATCGATGCTTCCTGTCTTTTTCACACTCCATATGGTCTACGGTGCAAATATCTACAAGATGATTATTTCCATTTTCGCTACTAATTACTCCCTGATCAATTCATCCTTCGTCACATGGGATAATCCTTGTGCGCAAGATCCTTATGACGATTGAGTAGATTTTCTACTCCTCGTCATTATTCAAAAAAAACAAAAAAAAAGAGCAAAAGACAATTACCAAAACAAAATCAAGAAAAGAGCCCGCAAAGGTCATGGCCTTTGGTAAAAGTAAGGGCCATTATTTCTTTATGTAGTTTTTGTTTTGCAGGATTCCATTCGATTCCATAATCATGCATACAAGCATTCAAGTCACACTCAAGCCATCCACTTGGCCAAGTTCAATTCATTGAATGATTCAAAGTCTACACGTGATCAAAGAACAATCAATTCACTATCTACCTTGCACGACAAAGAAGAATGATTCAACAAAGATAGCTAGCAATTATTAACGTCATTCAACATGTCAACTTTCAATTCAATTTTGCCTGATGACTCATCATCGTCGAAAGACATTTCAATACGGCACACAATAACTCAACCAAGCAAGTAATTATGCCAAACCATGACTCATCACCCCAAACAGTTCAAGACGTCAGAACAATCATTCAAGCCTACTGTTCACGATAGCTCATCAAACACTGTTCGGGACAGCTCATCTACAATAATTCAAGAATAGTCCAAGGTCCATAATACTCAGCACTGTTCCACTTTTGACGTGGCTCCAGTCCAAGTTTAACACAAAGCAACAATAATTCAAGATTGTCGGTAGCACTTATCAACACAAGACTCACTCTTTATCGTCCACTTGTTCCATGTTGTATTCTATAAATAGACACTCCATAACGCTGCATTAGGTAGAACAAACAATTAGAACCAACAATTAGAATTACTCGTACTACTCCTCCTCCTTCTCTCAAAAAATCCTGTACTCCATCTCCCAACCTTTTATCAAGTTTATTAATTCAAATCAAAGTAAGTTTTATTCATCTCCTTTTCTCGTTTCAATTCTGTTATTTTCAAATCCATTTTTTGCGTTTCAAAATTGTTTTCCTGCATCATATCAATTTGCTACTCCGCTCCCCTGCATTAATCCATACTTAGGCCTTACCTATTACCCGGCCTAGATCGATCCTGCTCCTCGCTGGTATCAGAGCCAAATAGGTGCCCTTAGGTAGTGTCGCACCGTTGCTAGCGTTGGTCAGCTGTTGGTCAGCCCTAGTAAGTCCGTTGGTCAGCCCAGGTGAGGTGGTCCCGATGGGGTGGTCCCAGTGGTCCCGGTAGGATGTGCATGACTCTTAGCTAAGTGTTCCAACGTAACTCAGATGGCCTCTTGGGTTAGAGATCATCTTAGTTTAGGTAGTAGTAAGAACTCAAATGTGGTGAACAGTAGGAAAGTTAGTAGTCAAATTGATGTGTCTAATTGGAAAATTCCTAAACAAAAGATAGAAACAATCTATCAAATAGAAAAATTTGATTTCAATACGGCTTTACCAATAAAAGATCATGAAGAAATTTTTAGTTTAGATGAAGAATTTCAAACTATTAAACTACTTTCAACTGTTGCTCAAAAGAATATTCACCAAATCATAGAAGAGCCTGATGGTAGAGTACTAATAAGATTTAATTCAACTAAAGAACGAAGTTTATCTTCAAAATCTTTAGACAATTTAGAACTCCCCCGAACTTCATATTCAATGCCTTCTAGGCCAACTAGTTATGATTATTCAAAAGATAATCACATAGAAGATACTCACAAGATTTATTACAAAGCTCCCATAGCTGAGCCAATAGATGAAGTTACTTTATCTGTAAGTTCCCCAACCTACTCAACTATGCAACCTCCATCATTTTCCTCAATCAATGCTATTTCAACACCTTTTGCAATCAACAAAGAGTACTTACATCAAAATTTCAATTGAATAGAAAACAAAGTCAAAAGAGAATAGTTCCTTTCACACTTTGATTTCAAAGGTCAAGCATTCATTAGGCAAGAATGATATTCATTCATGGAAAGATACCAAGTCAATCTTCCTTTCTTTAATTGGTGGGCCATGTTTGCCTTAGATAATAATCTTCCAGACCCATTTCAAGTTAAAGAAATAAATACCAATATTAATTTTGCAAAAAAAAGAACCCTCTTAAATGGTCAAACACTTACTTCTTTTACCCCTCCATTACAAGAAATCATATTAAATACTCCTGAAGGTAATATTCCAGCAGTCCCATTCAAAATAGGTAGAAATGATCCAGAAAATAGTCAAGCAATGCTAAGTGATACCAAAAAGGTATATCATCAAAATAATTATACAAATCAAGTATTACATACAGTGTCTCAACAAGTCAATATAGTCTCTACTCAAGTTGAAGCAATTGTTAAAAAACAAGAAGTTGATTCATTAACTGAAAAACTAGAAAATTTAGATATTAATGATACCCGGAAGGACAAACCAAACTTTTTAGATGAAATTGAAAACCTTTATTCAAAATAAGACATTCAAATAAATTAGAACTCCCAGATGCTAATACTCCATTAATTTCAAAAATAGAAGAAAAATTAAAGGAGGCAGAAATTTCAACATCTCATTCAGTCAAAAGTACAGTTAATATTTTAGAAAAAGATTTATCTCAACTAGATGATGATTTCCAAAATATTAATAAAATATATAAAAAGGAAATTCCCTATTACTCCAAACAAACTCCTCCAGATCTTCACCTTGAAAGCGCAAAAATAATAATTACTGAAAACTTTGCTGGTGATTCAATATATGAATGGAATATAGATGGTCGTAGTGACCATGAAATATTCATAACCCTCCAAAGAATGTTAATTGCTTATACAGCCTATTCAACTAAACATGCGATAGATTTACAAGCTTTTGATTTATTAACATCAGGATTTACTGGTATACTCAAAAATTGGTGGGAAAATTATATTCAAGAAGACAAATGTACCAAAGTAGAGCTCATACTAATTCTCAAGGACAACTAGACAATATAGAAACATTGATTTATACAATAGTTACTAATTTTCTTGGAAGTGCAAAAGATATTACAGCTGCAACAGATATTCTTTTAACAAATCTGAGGTGCCCAACTCTAGAATTGATCGTCTTAGTTTAGGTAGTAGTGAGAACTCAAATGTGGTTAATAGTAGGGAAGTTAGTTGTCAAATTGATGAAGCTAATTGGAAAATTCCTAAACAAAAGATAGAAACGATTTATCAAATAGGTAAGTTTGATTTCAATACGGCTTTATCAATAAAAGATCATGAGGAAACTTTTAGTTTAGATGACGAATTTCAAACTATTAAACTACTTTCAAAAATTGCTATTAAAAGATATCAAGAAAAGTATCGATACATTCATTTTATCATGATTCAAATTGCACTCAAACCTTTAGCGAGATTAGGATTAGATTGTCCTATATTCATGGCCCTCAGAGACAATAGGTTAATGCGTTACAAGGATTCGTTATTAGCCATGATTCAAACTAATATTTGCAATGGTCCCATATACTTCAATTGTTGCCCAAATTATTCAGTAGACTTGAATGATCCTTGGATCATGGATACCTTAGTTCTAGATATCCATCTTCCTAATATTCAAAATGATTTAAAGGTTCAATTTCGTGAACTTTTCAGAAATTTTGCTATTACTTACAGAGTATATTTCAAGCTACTTTCAACTTAACTTAATCCAAAATGTTTATTA
Organism: Carnegiea gigantea; assembly: GCA_029747015.1. Taxonomy (NCBI): domain Eukaryota; kingdom Viridiplantae; phylum Streptophyta; class Magnoliopsida; order Caryophyllales; family Cactaceae; genus Carnegiea; species Carnegiea gigantea. The sequence goes on from JAKOGI010002759.1 coordinate 12,447, forward strand.
AAACTTACTCTAGATGAAACTATACTACTAAAAGCTGAATCAGATAATATTACTACCTTTACACCTAAATTATTAAAGTGGAATGAAATTACTATTCCTCAAGAATTTATAATTCAATATACCAGGCCACCAAGAAATATTGCTCAAAAGAATATTGCACAAATCATAGGAGAGCCTGATGGTAGAGTACTAATAAGATTTAATTCAACTAAAGAACGAAGTTTATCTTCAAAATTTTTAGACAATTTAGAACTCCCTCGAGCTTCCTATTCAATGCCTTCTAGTTATGATTATTCAAAAGATAATCACATAGAAGATACTCAAAAAATTTATTACAAAGCTCCCATAGCTGAGCCGATAGATGAAGTTACTTCATCTGTAGGTTCCCCTACCTACTCAACTATGCAACCTCCATCATTTTTCTCAATCAATACTATTTCAACACCTTTTGCAAACAACAAGGATTACTTACGTCAAGATTTCAATTCAATAAAAAACAAAGTCAAAAGAGAATGATTCCTTTCACACTTTGATTTAAAAGCTCAAGCATTCATTAGGCAAGAATGGTATGCATTCATGGAAAGACATTAAGTCAATATTCTTTTCTTCAGTTGGTGGGCTATGTTTGCCTTAGAAAATAAACTTCCAGACCCATTCCAAGTTAAAGAAATAAATACCAATATTAATTTTGCAAAAAAATGGACCCTCTTAAATGGTCAAATACTTACTTCTTTTACCCCTCCATTACAAGAAATCGTATTAAATACCCTTGAAGGTAATATTCCAGCAGTCCTATTCAAAATAGGTAGAAATGATCCAGAAACTAGTCAAGTAATGCTAAATGATATTAAAAAAGTATATCATCAAAATAATTATGCAAATCAAGTATTACATACCGTATGTCAACAAGTCAATATGGTCTCTACTCAAGTTGAGGCAATTGTTAAAAAACAAGAAGTTGATTCATTAACTGAAAAACTAGAAAACTTAGATATTAATGATACCAAGAAAGATAAACCAAACTTTTTAGATGAGATTGCAAAACCTTTATTCAAAATAAGACGTTCAAATAAATTAGAACTCCCAGATGCTAATACTCCATTAATTTCAAAAATAAAAGAAAAATTAAAGGAAGCAAAAACTTCAACATCTAATTCCGTCAAAAGTACAGTTAATATTTTAGAAAAAGATTTATCTCAACTGGATGATGATTTCTCAAATATTAATAAAATATATAAGAAGAAAATTCTCTATTACTCCAAACAAACTCCTCCAGATCTTCACCTTGAAAGCGCAAAAATAATAATTACTGAAAACTTTGCTGGTGATTCAATATATGAATGGAATATAGATGGTCTTAGTGACCACGATATATTCATAAACCTCCAAAGAATGTCAATTGCTTATACAGCCTATTCTGCTAAATATGCAACAGATTTACAAGCTTTTGATTTATTAACATCAGGATTCACTGGTTTATACTTATTTTTCTAAAAATGATGGGACAAATTATATTACAAGAGGAAACGACGAACGTACCAAAATTAGAACTCATACTAATTCTCAAGGACAACTAGACAATATAAAAACATTGATTTATACAATAGTTACTAATTTTCTTGGAAGTCTAAAAGATATTATAGCTGCAACAGATATTCTTTTAACAAATCTAAGGTGCCCAACTTTAGAAGACTACAATTGGTATAAGGATACATTTTTAACATATCTATTAAAAAGGGAAGACTGTCGTCAACCCTATTGGAAGGAAAAATTCATTTCAGGATTACCATCCTTATTTTCTCAACGAATATTTAATAAATTGAGTGAACTCATTGGTAAAAGCCCTATTCCATTCGAACAAATTACGTTTGGTCAATTATTAAGATTTATTAAAAAGGAAGGAATTTCTTTATGCAACGAATTAAAATTACAAGCCAGATATTCAACAGATAATAACGCCAAGCGAAAAGAGTTAGGTTCTTTTTGTGAGGCCTTTTGTCTTCCAAAGTTAGAAGCTCCATCTGTCAAAAAACGAAGAAAGACTCAAATCAATAAGAAGAAACCATATACTACAAGAAATCCAACTTACAAAAAACTAAGTCCTAAAAAGCCTACTCTAAAAGGAAAAACTGATAATACTAATACTTGTTACAAGTGTGGTAAATTAGTCCACTATGCAACAAATTGTAAAGTTAAAAAGAAACTCAATGAAATCTGTGCTGAACATCCAGACATTCAAGAAAAATTAATTACCTTATTTGAACTCAAAGATACACCTAATCAATCGGGAAATTCATCGTCCTCCTCTGATTGTGAAAATAATGTTATCAATGAACTAGAAAGTGACTCAAGTGAGTACTCATCAGGTAATAAGTCTTCATGATTATGCTAAAAGTGTATTAATATCATAACTACTAATAATAGTGAAAAGGAATTTTTATTAGATTTAATTGAACAAATTCAAGATACTGAATTAAGGAAAGAGTATTTACAAAAACTCAAAGGTATATTAATAAAAGAATATTCTTTAGAACCTCCTCATAAGGTAAGTATCAATAAAATATTTGAAACACGTGAGATTCCAAATATTCTAAAGGCAGTTAATATTCAAGACTTAAAAAATGAAGTTAACATATTAAAAGAACATATGAAAAATTTACACAAAGATTTATGTTCATTACAAACAAAAGATCTTGAATTAGAAGCAAGGTTAACATTAATAGAAAATAGTCCTTCTTCACCAAACATTCAATGCGAAGACACTCCTACGGATCCACAATTTGTTTCAACTATCAATCAAATAAATTTCCAAAAATGGTATATTCCTATTACTCTTAAAATTAAGGATAGTTTTGAATGCAATACTATTGCACTATTAGATAGTGGTGCAGATCAAAATTGTATTGAAGAAGGATTAATTCCCTCAATATATTATGAACGTACAAAAGAACGACCCCATACTACTAATGGTATGGCATTACAAGTTAAGTATAAATTATCTAATGCTTATATATGCAAGCAAGGATATTATTTCAAAAATTCATTCATATTACAGGATATGAGTCAAGAAGTTATTCTTGGAACTCCTTTTCTTACTCAAATTTATCCATTTAAAGTAGATCAAATATGTGTGCATACGGAAATTATGAAAACTACAATATCATTCAAATTTGTCAATTCTATTTATCAAAACAATTTACCTTTATTACAAAATGCTTCAATAACAAAGCAAATTAATGTAATTGAACGTAATAATCCAAAATATTGGTATAAATTAAAGCAATGTGACCTCATTCAACGATTCAATAATGATCAAAAGGAATTGCAAGTAATAAATAAACAACTAGAAGAATTAACCATTAGCCTACGCAATCATATAGCCTCAATAGATTTTAAAGACTTTTATACAAAATGGTTACATGAGTATCATCAATTAGCTTGCCAGCGTCATGATTTAGAAAAAACCATAGACTATTGGCAACCAATTTTAGAATACTCAATACCTGCTTAGACCAATATCAAATCATCTAGCCTACACCCATTCAATGCGGAGTAAAATATTTTCAAAACTATTTTTTTTCAAAAGGTTTTTGAACAAAATAAGTTTTCAACACCTTGACAAAGCATTTCCTCTATTCTAACAACCATCATTTATTTTCAGCCATCAACACTTCAAACATCTCAGTCCTTTACCATGAACACTCAAACCCATCTTCCCTATGCAGTCCCTGACCCAACTCAAGCCTCAATTCAACATCCTTCATCGTCCACTCAAATATTTTCTTCTGAACTACCAAAACCTTTTCATACCTATCTCACCATGGACAATAACGACAAAGGCAAAAACCAAATCAATGACTCCAATTCCATTCAATTACTAAATTTTCCACATGAACCACTTCTATTCTATCTGCGTGACCATGAACTCTACTATGCATCGTTCTATGGACCACGCTACAATAAAAGTGCTATCTTCATTGATTATCAAGACTGGTATAATTCCTCTGAAATATCATTTTACAGTTAGCTCAAACTCATTAAAGCTTATCGAACGCTTGTTCATGATATCAACAATCATCCAGTTCTTATCGTTATGCCTACTGGGTATATTAATTATTTCAAATGATTCCACAAACACCTTGAATATTGGACAGCTTTTGAACCTCATATTTTCAAATTTGTTTCAAAAATGTTCCCTGATGTTCATATTTGTCCAGTTGATCAAAGTCATACTCAAGTTCTCATACCATTACACTATCCATTCCAAATCGATGCTTTCTGTCTTATTCACACTCCATACAGTCTACGGTGCAAATATCTACGAGATGATTATTTCCATTTTCGCTACTAATTACTCTCTGTTCAATTCATCCTTTGTCACATGCGATAATCCTTATGCACCAGATCCTTATGACTATTGAGTAGATTTTCTGCTCCTCGTTATTATTCAAAAAAGAAAAAGAAAAAAGACAGTTACCAAAACAAAATCAAGAAAAGAGCCCGCAAAGGTCATGGCTTTTAGCAAAAGTAAGGGCCATTATTTCTTTACGTAGTTTTTGTTTTGCAGGATTCCATTCAATTCCATACACGCATTCAAGCCATCCACTTTGCCAAGTTCAATGCAGAAAAATCAAAGATCAATTCAATTACACACGGCATCCAAAGAGGACTAACAATTAATGATGCAATTCAATGTCCACGTTGCTTTTCCAAAGAAAGCAAGTCAAAAATGATGTCTAGCAATTACTAAGGCAATTCAATGTGTCACCACTCAATTCAATCATGCCTTATCAAGACAATGGCTCATCAAGACAGGCAATGACTCAACACGACAAGTAATTATGCAAGGCCATGACTCATCATCATGTCAACATCAAAGGCAATGACTCATCCCGACAAACAGTTCAAGTCATCAGAGCAATTATTCAAGAATACTGTTCAAGAAGACAGCTCATCAAAATACTGTTCAAAAAGGATAATAATTCAAGAACAGTCCAAGGTCCATTATTATTCAGCACTGTTTCACTTTTGACGTGGTTTCAATCCACGATCGACACGAAGCAGCAATAATTCAAGATTGTCGGCAAAAGTTATCAACACAAGATTCAATCTTCACCGTCCACTAGTACACATTTAATTCCTTCTTGTATTCTATAAATAGATTCTCCATAGCGTTGTATTAGGCATCGTGCAATCATGTAATTTACAAAATCAAAAATCACTACAAACCCTTCTCAACCTCCTCCCTCTCTCAAAAAACCCTGCACTCCAACCTTGTATCAAGTTTGTTAATTCAAATCAAAGTAAGTTTTATTCATCTCCTTTTCTCATTTCAATTCTGTTATTTTCAAATTCGTGTTTTCGTTTCAAAATTATTTTCCTGCGCCATATCAATTTGCTACTCCGCTCCCCTGCATTAATCCACACTTAGGCCTTACCTATTACCCGGCCTAGGTCGATCCTGCTCTTCCTGGTATCAGAGCCAAGCAGGTGCCCTTGGGTAGTGTCGCACCGTTGCTAGCGTTGGTCAGCTGTTGGTCAACCCCAGTAAGTCCTTTGGTCAGCCCAGGTGAGGTGGTCCCAGTGGTCCCGGTAGGATGTGCATGACTCTTAGCTAAGTGTTCCAACGTGACTCAGATGGCCTCTTGGGTTAGAGATCGTCTTAGTTTAGGTAGTAGTAAGAACTCAAATGTGGTTAATAGTAGGGAAGTTAGTTGTCAAATTGATGTAGCTAATTGAAAAATTCCTAAACAAAAGATAGAAATGATTTATCAAATAGAAAGTTTGATTTCAATACGGCTTTATCAATAAAAGATCATGAGGAAACTTTTAGTTTAGATGAAGAATTTCAAACTATTAAACTACTTTCAAATATTGCTCAAAAGAATATTTACCAAATCATAGAAGAGCCTGATGGTAGAGTACTAATAAGATTTAATTCAACTAAAGAACGAAGTTTATCTTCAAAATCTTTAGACAATTTAGAACTCCCCCGAACTTCATATTCAATGCCTTCTAGGCCAACTAGTTATGATTATTCAAAAGATAATCACATAGAAGATACTCAAAAGATTTATTACAAAGCTCCCATAGTTGAGCCAATAGATGAAGTTACTTCACCTGTAGATTCCCCAACCTACTCAACTATGCAACCTCCATCATTTTCCTCAATCAATGCTATTTCAACACCTTTTGCAATCAATAAAGAGTACTTACGTCAAATTTCAATTCAATAGGAAACAAAGTCAAAATAGAATGGTTCCTTTCACACTTTGATTTAAAAGGTCAAGCATTCATTAGCCAAAAATAGTATTCATTCATGGAAAGACACCAAGTCAATATTCCTTTCTTTAATTGGTGGGCCATGCTTGCCTCAGATAATAATCTTCCAGACCCATTTCAAGTTAAAGAAATAAATACCAATATTAATTTTGCAAAAACATGGACCCTCTTAAATGGTCAAACACTTACCTCTTTTACCCCTCCATTACAAGAAATTATATTAAATACTCTTGAAGATAATATTTCAGCAGTCCCATTCAAAATAGGTAGAAATGATCCAGAAAATAGTCAAGTAATGCTAAGTGATATTAAAAAGGTATATCATCAAAATAATTATGCAAATCAAGTATTACATACAGTGTCTCAACAAGTTAATATGGTCTCTACTGAAGTTGAAGCAATTGTTAAAAAACAAGAAGTGATTCATTAACTGAAAAACTAGAAAACTTAGATATTAATGATAGCCGGAAGGACAAACCAAACTTTTTAGATGAGATTGCAAAACCTTGATTCAAAATAAGACGTTCAAATAAATTAGAACTCCCAGATGCTAATACTCCATTAATTTCAAAAATAGAAGAAAAATTAAAGGAAGCAGAAACTTTAACATCTAATTTCATCAAAAGTACAGTTAATATTTTAGAAAAAGATTTATCTCAACTAGATGATGATTTCCAAAATATTAATAAAATATATAAAAAGGAAATTCCCTATTACTCCAAACAAACTCCTCCAGATCTTCACCTTGAAAGCGCAAAAACAATAATTACTGAAAACTTTGCTGGTGATTCAATATATGAATGGAATATAGATGGTCGTAGTGACCATGAAATATTCATAACCCTCCAAAGAATGTTAATTGCTTATACAGCCTATTTAACTAAACATGCAACAGATTTACAAGCTTTTGATTTATTAACATCAGGAGTTACTGGTATACTCAAAAATTGGTGGGAAAATTATATTCAAGAATACGAACGTACCAAAATTAGAACTCATACTAATTCTCGAGGACAACTAGACAATATAGAAACATTGATTTATACAATAGTTACTAATTTTCTTGGAAGTCCAAAAGATATTACAGCTGCAACAGATATTCTTTTAACAAATCTAAGCTCCATCTGTAAAAAAACGAAGAAAAACTCAAATTAATAAGCAGAAACCATATACTACAAGAAATCCAACTTACAAAAAATTAAGTCCTAAAAAGCCTACTCCAAAAGGAAAAACTGATTATACTAATACTTGTTATAAGTGTGGTAAATTAGGCCACTATGCAACAAATTGTAAAGTTAAAAAGAAACTCAATGAAATCTGTGCAGAACATCCAGGCATTCAAAAAAAATTAATTACCTTATTTGAACTCAAAGATACACCTAATCAATCGAAAAATTCATCATCCTCCTCTGATTGTGAAAATAATGTTATTAATGAACTAGAAAGTGACTCAAGTGAATACTCATCAGGTAATGAGTCTTCAAAATTATGCTATAAGTGTATTAATGTCATCACTACTAACAATAGTGAAAAGGAATTTTTATTAGATTTAATTAAACAAATTCAAGATACCGAATTAAGGAAAGAGTATTTATAAAAACTCAAAGGTATATTAATAAAAGAAGATTCTTTAGAACCTCCTCATAAGGTAAGTATCAATAAAATATTTGAAACACGTGAGATTCCAAATATTCTCAAGGCAGTTAATATTCAAGACTTAAAAAACGAAGTTAATATATTAAAAGACCACATTAAAAATTTACACAAAGATTTATGTTCATTACAAACAAAAGATCTTGAATTAGAAGCAAGGTTAACATTAATAGAAAATAGTCCTTCTTCTCCAAACATTCAATCCGAAGACACTCCTACGGATCCACAATTTGTTTCAACTATTAATCAAATAAATTTCCAAAAATGGTATATTCCTATTACTCTTAAAATAAAAGATAGTTTTGAATGCAATACTATTGCACTATTAGATAGTGGTGCAGATCAAAATTGTATTCAAGAAGGATTAATTCCCTCAATATATTATGAACGGACAAAGGAACGACTCCATACTACTAATGAGTATGGCATTACAAGTTAAGTATAAATTATCTAATGCTTATATATGCAATCAAGGATATTGTTTCAAAAATTCATTCATTTTAGTCAGATAGGTGTGCATACGGAAATTATGAAAACTACAATATCATTCAAATTTGTCAGTTCTATTTATCAAAATGATTTACCTTTATTACAAAATGGTTCAATAACAAAGCAAATTAATGTAATTGAATGTAATAATGCAAAATACTGGTACAAATTAGAACAATGTGACCTCCTTCAACGACTCAATAATGATCAAAAAGAATTGCAAAAAATAAATAAACAACTAGAAGACTTAACCATTAGCTTACGCAATCATATAGCCTCAATAGATTTTAAAAACTTTTATACAAAATGGTTGCATGAGTATCGTCAATTAGCTTGCCAGCGTCATGATTTAGAAAAAACCATAGACTATTGGCAAACCAATCTTAGAATACTCAATACCTGCATAGGCCAATATCAAATCATCTAGCCTACACCCATTCAATACGGAGTACAATATTTCCAAAACTATTTTTTCAAAAGGTTTTTGAGCAAAACAAGTTTTCAACACCTTGACAGATCATTTTCTCTATTCTAACAACCATCATTTATTTTCAGTCATCAATACTTCAAACATCTCGGTCCTTTACCATGAATACTCAAACCCATCTTCCCTATGCATTCCCTGATCCAACTCAATTTCAAAGTTCACAATCCAACAAAATCCCTCAAGCCTCAATTCAACATCCTTCATCGTCCACTCAACTATTTTCTTCTAAACTATCAAAACATTTTCATACATATCTCACCGTGGACAATAACGACAAAGGCAAAAACCTACTCAATGACTCCAATTCCATTCAATTACCAAACTTTTCACATGAACCAATCCTATTTTATCTTCGTGGCCATGAACTCTACTATACATCGTTCCATGGACCACGATCCAATGAAAGTGCTATCTTCATTGACTCTCAAGACTGGTATAGTTCCTCTGAAATATCATTTTACAGTTATCTCAAACTTGTTAAAGCCTATCAAACGCTTGTTCAAGATGTCAACAATCATCCAGTTCTCATCGTTATGCCTTCTGGCTATATTAATTATTTCAAATGGTTCCACAGACAGCTTGAATATTGGATCGCTTTTGAACCTCATATTTTCAAACTTGTTTCAAAAATGTTCCCTGATGTTTATATTTGTCCAGTCGATCAAAGTCATACTCAAGTCCTCATACCATTACACTATCCATTCCAAATCGATGCTTCCTGTCTTATTCACACACCATATGGTCTACGGTGCAAATATCTATAAGATGATTATTTCCATTTTCGCTACTAATTACTCCCTGATCAATTCATCCTTTGTCACATGGGATAATCCTTATGCACAAGATCCTTATAACTATTGAGTAGATTTTCTACTCCTCGTCATTATTCAAAAAAAAAAAGAACAAAAGACAATTACCAAAACAAAATCAAGAAAAGAGCCCGCAAAGGTCACGGCCTTTGGCAAAAGTAAGGGCCATTACTTCTTTACGTAGTTTTTATCTTGCAAGATTCCATTCGATTCCATAATCATGCATACAAGCATTCAAGTCCTTCCACGTGACCAAAGTTCCATTATCACTCAAGCCATCCACTTGGCCTAGTTCAATTCATTGAATGATTCAAAGTCTACACGTGATCAAAGGACAATCAATTCACTATCTACCTTGCACGACAAAGAAGAACGATTCAACAAAGATAGCTAGCAATTATTAAGGTCATTCAACGTGTCAACTTTCAATTCAATTTTGCCTGATGGCTCATCATCGTCGAAAGATATTTCAACACGGCACGCAATAACTCAACCAAAGCAAGTAATTATGCAAAACCATGACTCATCAAGACGTCAGAACAATCATTCAAGCCTACTGTTCACGACAGCTCATCAAACACTGTTCGGGACAGCTCATCTACAATAATTCAAGAATAGTCTGAGGTCCATTATTACTCAGCACTGTTCCACTTTTGACGTGGCTCCAGTCCAAGTTCAACACAAAGCAACAATAATTCAAGAATAGTCCAAGGTCCATTATTACTCAGCACTGTTCCACTTTTGACGTGGCTCCAGTCCAAGTTCAACACAAAGCCACAATAATTCAAGATTGTCGGCAGCAATTATCAACACAAGACTCAATCTTTATTGTCCACTTGTTTACCTTTAATTCCATCTTGTATTCTATAAATAGATAATCAATAGCGCTGTATTAGGCATCGTGCAATTTGCAAGATCAAAAAACACTACAAATCCTTCTCAACCTCCTCCTTCTTCCTTCAAAGAAAAAAGCCTTCTCCATTTCCTGTACTCCATCTCTCAACCTTGTATCAAGTTTATTAATTCAAATCAAAGTAAGTTTTATTCATCTCATTTTCTCATTTCAATTCTGTTATTTTCAAATTCGTTATTCATTTTCGTTTCAAAATTATTTTCCTGCATCATATCAATTTGCTACTCCGCTCCCCTGCATTAATCCATACTTAGGCCTTACCTATTACCCGGCCTAGGTCGATCCTGCTCCTCGCTGGTATCAGAGCCAAGTAGGTGCCCTTAGGTAGTGTCGCGCCGTTGCTAGCGTTGGTCAGCTGTTGGTCAGCCCCAGTAAGTCCGTTGGTCAGCCCAGGTGAGGTGGTCTCGGTGGGGTGGTCACAGTGGTACCGGTAGGATGTGCATGACTCTTGACTAAGTGTTCCAACGTAACTCAGATGGCCTCTTGGGTTAGAGATCGTCTTAGTTTAGGCAGTAGTAAGAACTCAAATGTGGTTAATAGTAGGGAAGTTAGTTGTCAAATTGATGTAGCTAATTGAAAAATTCCTAAACAAAAGATAGAAACGATTTATCAAATAGTAAGTTTGATTTTAATACGGCTTTATCAATAAAAGATCATGAGGAAACTTTTAGTTTAGATGACGAATTTTAAACTATTAAACCTACTTTCAAAAATTGCTATTGAAGGATATCAAGAAAAGTATCGATACATTCATTTTGGCATGATTCAAATTGCACTCAAACCTTTGACGAGATTAGGATTAGATTGTCCTATATTCATGGCCCTAAGAGACAATAGGTTAATACGTTGCAAGGATTCGTTATTAGCCATGATTGAAACTAATATTTGCAATGGTCCCATATACTTTAATTGTTGCCCAAATTTCGTGAACTTTCCAGAAATTTTGCTATTACTTACAGAGTATATTTCAAGATACTTTCATCTTAACTTAATCCAAAATGTTTATTAAAACCTACTCTAGATGAAACCATACTACTAAAAGCTGAATAAGATAATATTACTACCTTTACTCCTAAATTATTAAAGTGGAACGAAATTACTATTCCTCAAGAAATTATAATTCAAAATACCAGGCCACCAAGAAATATTGCTCAAAAGAATATTCAACAAATCATAGAAGAGCCTGATGGTAGAGTACTAATAAGATTTAATTCAACTAAAGAACGAAGTTTATCTTCAAAATCTTTAGACAATTTAGAACTCCCTCGAGCTTCCCATTCAATGCCTTCTAGGCCAACTAGTTATGATTATTCAAAAGATAATCACATAGAAGATACTCAAAAGATTTATTACAAAGCTCCCATAGCTGAGCCAATAGATGAAGTTACTTCATCTGTAGGTTCCCATGCCTACTCAACTATGCAACCTCCATCATTTTCCTCAATCAATACTATTTCAACACCTTTTGCAATCAACAAGGATTACTTACGTCAAGATTTCAATTCAATAAAAAACAAAGTCAAAAGAGAATGGTTCCTTTCACACTTTGATTTAAAAGCTCAAGCATTCATTAGGCAAGAATGGGATTCATTCATGGAAAGACATCAAGTCAATATTCTTTTCTTCAATTGGTGGGCTATGTTTGCCTTAGAAAATAAACTTCCAGACCCATTCCAAGTTAAAGAAATAAATACCAATATTAATTTTGCAAAAAAATGGACCCTCTTAAATGGGCAAATACTTACTTCTTTTACCCCTCCATTACAAGAAATCGTACTAAATACCCCTGAAGGTAATATTCCAGCAGTCCCATTCAAAATAGGTAGAAATGATCCAGAAACTAGTCAAGTAATGCTAAATGATATTAAAAAAGTATATCATCAAAATAATTATACAAATGAAGTATTACATACCGTGTCTCAACAAGTCAATACGATCTCTACTCAAGTTGAAGCAATTGTTAAAAAACAAGAAGTTGATTCATTAACTGAAAAACTAGAAAACTTAGATATTAATGATACCAAGAAAGATAAACCAAACTTTTTAGATGAGATTGCAAAACCTTTATTCAAAATAAGACGTTCAAATAAATTAGAACTCCTAGATGCTAATACTCCATTAATTTCAAAAATAGAAGAAAAGTTAAAGGAAGCAGAAACTTCAACATCTAATTCCGTCAAAAGTACAGTTAATATTTTAGAAAAAGATTTATCTCAACTAGATGATGATTTCCAAAATATTGATAAAATATATAAAAAGGTAATTCCGTATTACTCCAAACAAACTCCTCCAGATCTTCACCTTGAAAGCGCAAAAACAATAATTACTGAAAACTTCGCTGGTGATTCAATATATGAATGGAATATAGATGGTCGTAGTGACCATGAAATATTCATAACCCTCTAAAGAATGTTAATTGCTTATACAGCCTATTCAACTAAACATGCAACAGATTTACAAGTTTTTGATTTATTAACATCAGGATTCACTGGTATACTCAAAATTTGGTGAGAAAATTATATTCAAGAAGATGAACGTACTAAAATTAGAACTCATACTAATTCTCAAGGACAACTAGACAATATAGAAACATTGATTTATATAATAGTTACTAATTTTCTTGGAAGTCCAAAAGATATTAAAGCTGCAACAGATATTCTTTTAAGAAATCTAAGGTGCCTAACTTTAGAAAACTATAATTGGTACAAAGATACATTTTTAACATATCTATTAAAAAGGGAAGACTGTCGTCAACCCTATTGGAAGGAAAATTCATTTCAGGATTACCATCCTTATTTTCTCAACGAATATTCAATAAATGGAGCGAACTCATTGGTAAAAGCCCTATTCCATTCGAACAAATTACGTTTGGTCAATTATTAAGCTTTATTAAAAAGGAAGGAATTTTTTTATGCAACGAATTAAAATTACAAGCCAGATATTCAACAGATAATGCCGCCAAGCGAAAAGAGTTAGGTTCTTTTTATGAGGCCTTTTTGTTAGAATGTATAAGGTTTTGATGATAACAAATCCAAGTGTTGTAGTAGTTGTTGTTGTTCCAAATAGGCTTTATCAACAGGGTCTTACTGCTATTTTTCAATATATTAAAACTGCTTGACTAATGGTTTATCAAGAACAGGTACTCAAGTCAGCGATGTAAGAACAACTATGAGAAACAGGCTCTGTAAGGTGTTTGAAACATGTCCTGTGAAGCCTTTGAAGTATAGGATATAAGTGCAGCCGTGAGGAACAGGTTCTGTGAAGTGTTTGCAGCAGATTCATCTTCCTACAAGATGACTAGTGGTTACAACAAGATGTCTGGATTTAATTTGGTTTTATATTTTTAGACTCTTGTTAATATGCCAATCAGAAAGTCTTAACTTACCACTTACTTGAAACGGTTTTGTTTTCTTTTTGAAAATATTTCGGATCACCCTTTAGAACAATCCTGGAAACAGGGTGATCAGAGTGTTTCCAGAATAAGCTGCGAAAAACTGTTTTGCACGATTTTTATCTTTTGAATTTTGAGCAGCTTCTTCAAGGATTTGCAAGAAAGATTTTTTTTTTTATGGAGTATCTTACCCTTTATCCTAAAAACGGTTATTAAAATCTAAGGGGATTTGCAAAATCTTTTTTGAGTAAAAAGAATATCCAATTTTTGACAAGTGGATAAGGTTGTTGAGAAAAACATGGGCTAGTTGCTGAGAATCACCGCCTTATGCACTCGGTTTAGGAAGTGTTTCCAGCTCATGTTTCCTCATCCCTTGTGGCTAAAGAATTCTATATTCTTTAGGGATTTTAGTTTCCAAAAATTTGAGAAATTGTTTTTCCAAGCACTATATAAAGTTGCTTTTTAGAACGATAGAAGCATCGGTTTTCAAAAAGAAAAATTCAGTGTTCATGAACTTAAAAGTTTGAAAAGAAAACCGTGTCTAGTGAGTGAGTTATTTGAGCTTTCAAAGTTGGCATACTAGGATTTTGATTGTACTCTATATTAGCTTAGTTGAGAAGCATTGTAATAGGGTGTTTTTCTTTATACTCTTCTTTCACAAAAGTGAGTTGAGTGTGTGTCCAAATCATGGGGATTTTGGACGTGGGGTAACATGTCTCAGGGAAGACGGTTACGTGGGTTGCAATTTGTAATAAGGTGTATTACTATTGTAACGTGATTAGCCCGTTTAGTGAAGTTTTTAAATCCTACAGGAGGTAAGTCGTGGTTTTTAACCTCAGTTGGGCTAGAGGTGTTTTCCACGTAAAAATCCTGTGTCCATTATTTTCGCATTCAATTTTGTTGGATTTTCGCCTCTGCTTATCTCAGGAACAACCTGTGCGAACAGGGTCTCAGACTGTTTGCCAGCAACTTGCGAAAATCGGACACCACAATTCACCCCCCCTCTTGTGGTTGTGTACTCTCTAAATTAACACTTTTGTCTTCCAAAGTTAGAAGCTCCATCTGTCAAAAAACGAAGAAAAACTTAAATTAATAAGAAGAAACCATATACTACAAGAAATCCAACTTACAAAAAATTAAATCCTAAAAAGCCTACTCCAAAAGAAAAAACTGATAATACTAATACTTGTTATAAGTGTGGTAAATTAGGCCACTATGCAACAAATTGTAAAGTTAAAACAAAACTCAATGAAATCTGTGCAGAACATCCAGACATTCAAGAAAAATTAATTACCTCATTTGAACTCAAAGATACACCTAATCAATTGGGAAATTCATCATCCTCCTCTGATTCTGAAAATAATGTTATTAATGAACTAGAAAGTGACTCAAGTGAATACTCATCAGGTAATGAGTCTTTAAGATTATGCTATAAGTGTATTAATATCATAACCACTAATAATAGTGAAAAGGAATTTTTATTAGATTTAATTGAACAAATTCAAGATATCGAATTAAGGAAAGATTATTTACAAAAACTCAAAGGTATATTAATAAAGGAAGATTCTTTAGAACCTCCTCGTAAGGTAAGTATCAATAAAATATTTGAAACACTTGAGATTCCAAATATTCTAAAGGCAGTTAATATTCAAGACTTAAAAAACGAAGTTAATATATTAAAAGAACACATTAAAATTTTACACAAAGATTTATGTTCATTGCAAACAAACGATCTTGAATTAGACGCAAGGTTAACATTAATAGAAAATAGTTCTTCTTCACCAAACATTCAATCAGAAGACACTTCTACGGATCCACAATTTATTTCAACTATTAATCAAATAAATTTTCAAAAATGCTATATTCTTATTACTCTTAAAATTAAAGATAGTTTTGAATGCAACACTATCGCACTATTAGATAGTGGTGCAGATCAAAATTGTATTCAAGAAGGATTAATTCCCTCAATATATTGTGAACGGATAAAAGAACGACTCCATACTACTAATGGTATGGAATTACAAGTTAAGTATAAATTATCTAATGCTTATATATGCAATCAAGGATATTGCTTCAAAAATTCATTCATTTTAGCAAGGGATATGAATCAAGAAGTTATTTTTGGAACTCCTTTCCTTACTCAAATTTATCCATTTAAAGTAGATCAGGTAGGTGTGCATACGAAAATTATGGAAACCACAATATCATTCAAATTTGTCAATTCTATTTATCAAAACGATTTACCTTTACTACAAAATGTTTCAATAACAAAGCAAATTAATGTAATTGAATGTAATTATCCAAAATACTGGTATAAATTAGAACAACGTGATCTCATTCAACAACTCAATAATGATCAAAAGGAATTGCAAGTAATAAATAAACAACTAGAAGAATTAACCATTAGCCTACGCAATCATATAGCCTCAATAGATTTTAAAAACTTTTATACAAAATGGTTACATGAGTATCATCAATTAGCTTGCCAGCGTCATGATTTAGAAAAAACTATAGACTATTGGCAAACCAATCTTAGAATACTCAATATCTGCATAGGCCAATATCAAATCATCTAGCCTACACCCGTTCAATGCGGAGTAAAATATTTCCAAAACTACTTTTTTTCAAAAGGTTTTTGAACAAAATAAGTTTTCAACACCTTGACAAAGCATTTCCTCTATTCTAACAACCATCATTTATTTTCCACCATCAACACTTCAAACATCTTAGTCCTTTACCATGAACACTCAAACCCATCTTCCCTATGCAGTCCCTGACCCAACTCAAGCCTCAATTCAACATCCTTCATCGTCCACACAAATATTTTCTTCTGAACTGCCAAAACCTTTTCATACCTATCTCACCATGGACAATAACGACAAAGGCAAAAACCAAATCAATGACTCCAATTCCATTCAATTACTAAATTTTTCACATGAACCACTTCTATTCTATCTGCGTGACCATGAACTCTACTATACATCGTTCTATGGACCATGCTACAATGAAAGTGCTATCTTCATTGATTATCAAGACTGGTATAATTCCTCTGAAATATCATTTTACAGTTATCTCAAACTCATTAAAGCTTATCGAACGCTTGTTCATGATATCAACAATCATCCAGTTCTCATCGTTATGCCTACTAGGTATATTAATTATTTCAAATGGTTCCACAAACACCTTGAATATTGGACAGCTTTTGAACCTCGTATTTTCAAATTTGTTTCAAAAATATTCCCTGATGTTCATATTTGCCCAGTTGATCAAAGTCATACTCAAGTTCTCATACCATTACACTATCCATTCCAAATCGATGCTTCCTATCTTATTCACACTCCATATGGTCTACGGTGCAAATATCTACAAGATGATTATTTCTATTTTCGCTACTAATTACTCTATGATCAATTCATCCTTTGTCACATGCGATAATCCTTGTGCACCAGATCCTTATGACTATTGAGTAGATTGTCTACTGCTCGTTATTATTCAAAAAAGAAAAAGAAAAAAGACAATTACCAAAACAAAATCAAGAAAAGAGCCCGCAAAGGTCACGGCCTTTGGCAAAAGTAAGGGCCATTATTTCTTTTCGTAGTTTTTGTTTTGTAGGATTCTATTCAATTCCATACACGCATTCAAGCCATCCACTTTGCCAAGTTCAATGCAGAAAAATCAAAGATCAATTCAATTACACACGGATCTAAAGAGGACTAACAATTAATGACGCAATTCAATGTCCATGTTGCTTTTCCAAAGAAAGCAAGTCAAAAATGATGTCTAGCAATTACTAAGGCAATTCAACGTGTCACCACTCAATTCAATAATGCCTTATCAAGACAATGACTCATCAAGACAGGCAACGACTCAACACGACAAGTAATTATGCAAGGCCAAGACTCATCATCGTGCCAACATCAAAGGCAATGACTCATCCCGACAAACAGTTCAAGTCATCAGAGTAATTATTCAAGAATACTGTTCAAGAAGACAGCTCATCAAAATACTGTTCAAAAAGGACAATAATTCAAGAACAGTCTAAAGTCCATTATTATTCAGCACTGTTTCACTTTTGACGTGGTTTCAATCCACGATCAACACGAAGCAGCAATAATTCAAGATTGTCGGTAAAAGTTATCAACACAAGATTCAATCTTTATCGTCCACTTGTACACATTTAATTCCTTCTTGTGTTCTATAAATAGATACTCCATAGCGTTGTGTTAGGCATCTTGTAATCGTGTAATTTTCAAAAAACCCTTCTCAACCTCCTCCCTCTCTCAAAAAACCCTGTACTCCAACCTTGTATCAAGTTTGTTAATTCAAATCAAAGTAAGTTTTATTCATCTCCTTTTCTCATTTCAATTCTATTATTTTCAAATTCGTGTTTTCATTTCAAAACTACTTTCCTGCATCATATAAATTTGCTACTCCGCTCCCCTGCATTAATCCACACTGAGGCCTTACCTATTACCCGGCCTAGATTGATGATACTCATGTAACCATTTTGTATAAAAGTCTTTAAAATATGTTGAGGCTATATGATTGCGTAGGCTAATGGTTAATTCTTCTAGTTGTTTATTTATTACTTGCAATTCCTTTTGATCATTATTGAGTCGTTGAATGAGGTCAGATTGTTCTAATTTATACCAGTATTTTGGATTATTACATTCAATTACATTAATTTTCCTTGTTATTAAAGCATTTTGTAATAAAGGTAAATCATTTTGATAAATAGAATTGACAAATTTGAATGATATTGTAGTTTCCATAATTTCTGTATGCACACCTATCTGATCTACTTTAAATGGATAAATTTGAGTAAGGAAAGGAGTTTCAAGAATAACTTCTTGACTCATATCCCGTACTAAAATGAATGAATTTTTGAAACAATATCCTTGATTGTATATATAGGCATTAGATAATTTATACTTAACTTGTAATGCCATACCATTAGTAGTATGGAGTCGTTCTTTTGTCCGTTCATAATATATTGAGGGAATTAATTCTTCTTGAATATAATTTTGATCTGCACCACTATCTAATAGTGCAATAGTATTGCATTCAAAACTATCTTTAATTTTAAGAGCAATAGGAATATACCATTTTTGGAAATTTATTTGATTGATAGTTGAAACAAATTGTGGATCCGTAGGAGTGTCTTCTGATTGAATGTTTGGTGAAGAAGGACTATTTTCTATTAATGTTAACCTTACTTCTAATTCAAGATCTTTTGTTTGTAATGAACATAAATCTTTGTGTAAATTTTTAATGTGTTCTTTTAATATATTAACTTCGTTTTTTAAGTCTTGAATATTAACTGCCTTTAGAATATTTAGAATCTCACGTGTTTTAAATATTTTATTGATACTTACCTTATCAAGAGGTTCTAAAGAATCTTCCTTTATTAATATACCTTTGAGTTTTTGTAAATACACCTTCCTTAATTCGGTATCTTGAATTTGTTTAATTAAATCTAATAAAAATTCCTTTTCACTATTATTAGTAGTTATGACATTAATACACTTATAGCATAATCGTGAAGACTCATTACCTGATGAGTACTCACTTGAGTCACTTTCTAGTTCATTAATAACATTATTTTCACAATCAGAGGAGGATGATGAATTTTCTGATTGAATAGGTGTATTTTTGAGTTCAAATAAGGTAATTAATTTTTCTTGAATGTCTGGATGTTCTGCACAGATTTCATTGAGTTTCTTTTTAACTTTACAATTTATTGCATAGTGGCCTAATTTACCACACTTATAACAAGTATTAGTATTATCAGTTTTTCTTTTTGGAGTAGGCTTTTTAGGACTTAATTTTCTGTTAGTTGGAGTTCTTGTAGTATATGGTTTCTTCTTATTAACTTGAGTTTTTCTTCGTTTTTTGATAGATGGAGCCTCTAACTTTGGAAGACAAAAGGCCTCACAAAAAGAACCTAACTCTTTTCGCTTGGCGGCATTATCTGTTGAATATCTGGCTTGTAATTTTAATTCGTTGCATAAAGAAATTCCTTCCTTTTTAATAAAGCTTAATAATTGACCAAACGTAATTTGTTCGAATGGAATAGGGCTTTTGCCAATGAGTCCGCTTAATTTATTGAATATTCGTTGAGAAAATAAGGATAGTAATTCTGAAATGAATTTTTCCTTCCAATAGGGTTGACGACAGTCTTCCCTTTTTAATAGATATGTTAAAAATGTATCTTTGTACCAATTATAGTCTTCTAGAGTTGGGCACCTGAGATTTGTTAAAGGAATATCTGTTGCAATTGTAATATCTTTTGGACTTCCAAGAAAATTAGTAACTATTGTATAAATTAATATTTCTATATTGTCTAGTTGTCCTTGAGAATTAGTATGAGTTCTAATTTTGGTACGTTCGTCTTCTTGAATATAATTTTCCCACCAATTTTTGAGTATACCAGTGAATCCTGATGTTAATAAATCAATAGCTTGTAAATCTGTTGCATGTTTAGTTGAATAGGCTGTATAAGCAATTAACATTCTTTGGAGGGTTATGAATATTTCATGGTCACTACGACCATCTACATCCCATTCATATATTGAATCACCAGCAAAATTTTCAGTAATTATTGTTTTTGCGCTTTCAAGGTGAAGATCTGGAGGAGTTTATTTGGAGTAATAGGGAATTTCCTTTTTATATATTTTATTAATATTTTGGAAATCATCATCTAGTTGAGATAAATCTTTTTCTAAAATATTAACTGTACTTTCGACTGAATGAGATGTTGAAGTTTCTGCCTCCTTTAATTTTTCTTCTATTTTTGAAATTAATGGAGTATTAGCATCTGGGAGTTCTAATTTATTTGAACGTCTTATTTTGAATAAAGGTTCTGCAATCTCATCTAAAAAGTTTGGTTTGTCCTTCTTGGTATCATTAATATCTAAGTTTTCTAATTTTTCAGTTAATGAATCAACTTCTTGTTTTTTAACAATTACTTCAACTTGAGTAGAGACCATATTGACTTGTTGAGGCACGGTATGTAATACTTGATTTGTATAATTATTTTGATGATATACTTTTTTAATATGATTTAGCATTACTTGACTAGTTTCTGGATCATTTCTACCTATTTTGAATGGGACTGCTAAAATATTGCCTTCAGGGGTATTTAATACGATTTCTTGTAATGGAGGGGTAAAAGAAGTAAGTATTTCACCATTTAAGAGGGTCCATTTTTTTGTGAAATTAATATTGGTATTTATTTCTTTAACTTGAAATGGGTTTGGAAGTTCATTTTCTAAGGCAAACATAGCCCACCAATTGAAGAAAAGAATATTGACTTGATGTCTTTCCATGAATGAATACCATTCTTGCCTAATGAATGCTTGAGCTTTTAAATCAAAGTGTGAAAGGAATCATTCTCTTTTGACTTTGTTTTTTATTGAATTGAAATCTTGACGTAAGTAATCCTTGTTGATTGCAAAAGGTGTTGGAATAGCATTTATTGAGGAAAATGATGGAGGTTGCATAGTTGAGTAGGTAGGGGAACCTACAGATGAAGTAACTTCATCTATTGGCTCAACTATGGGAGCTTTGTAATAAATCTTTTGAGTATCTTCTATGTGATTATCTTTTGAATAATCATAACTAGAAGGCATTGAATAGGAAGCTCGAGGGAATTCTAAATTGTCTAAAGATTTTGAAGATAAACTTCGTTCTTTAGTTGAATTAAATCATATTAGTACTCTGCCATCAGGCTCTTCT
Organism: Carnegiea gigantea; assembly: GCA_029747015.1. Taxonomy (NCBI): domain Eukaryota; kingdom Viridiplantae; phylum Streptophyta; class Magnoliopsida; order Caryophyllales; family Cactaceae; genus Carnegiea; species Carnegiea gigantea. The sequence goes on from JAKOGI010002759.1 coordinate 34,208, forward strand.
ATGATTTGTTGAATATTCTTTTGAGCAATATTTGTTGGTGGCCTGGTATTTTGAATTATAAATTCTTGAGGAATAGTAATTTCATTCCACTTTAATAATTTAGGAGTAAAAGTAGTAATATTATCTGATTCAGCTTTTAGTAGTATGGTTTCATCTAGAGTAGGTTTTAATAAACATTTTTGATTAAGTTGAGATGAAAGTAGCTTGAAATATACTCTGTAAGTAATAGCAAAATTTCTGGAAAGTTCACGAAATTGAATCTTTAAATCATTTTGAATATTAGGAATATGGATATCTAGAACTAAGGTATCCATGATCCAAGGATCATTCAAGTCTACTGAATAATTTGGGCAACAATTAAAGTATATGGGACCATTGCAAATATTAGTTTGAATTGTGGCTAGTAACGAATCCTTATAACGTATTAACCTATTGTCTCTTAGGGCCATGAATATTGGACAATCTAATCCTAATCTCGTCAAAGGTTTGAGTGCAATTTGAATCATGCCAAAATGAATGTATCGATACTTTTCTTGATATCTTTTAATAGCAATTTTTGAAAGTAGTTTAATAGTTTGAAATTTGTCATCTAAAGTAAAAGTTTCCTCATGATCTTTTATTGATAAACCCGTATTGAAATCAAACTTACCTATTTGATAAATCGTTTCTATCTTTTGTTTAGGAATTTTCTAATTAGCTACATCAATTTGACAACTAACTTCCCCACTGTTAACCACATTTGAGTTCTTACTACTACCTAAACTAAGACGATCTCTAACCCAAGAGGCCATCTGAGTTATGTTGGAACACTTAGCTAAGAGTCATGCACATCCTACCGGGACCACTGGGACCACCCCACCGGGACCCCCTCACCTGGGCTGACCAACGGACTTACTGGGGCTGACCAACAGCTGACCAACGCTAGCAACGGCGCGACACTACCTAAGGGCACCTACTTGGCTCTGATACCAGCGAGCAGCAGGATCGACCTAGGCCGGGTAATAGGTAAGGCCTAAGTGTGGATTAATGTAGGGGAGCGGAGTAGCAAATTGATATGATGCAGGAAAATAATTTTGAAACGAAAACGAATTTGAAAATAACAGAATTGAAATGAGAAAAGGAGATGAATAAAACTTACTTTGATTTGAATTAACAAACTTGATACAAGGTTGGAGTATAGGGTTTTTTGAGAGAGGGAGGAGGTTGAGAAGGGCTTGTAGTGATTTTTGATTTTGTAAATTACACGATTACACGATGCCTAATACAACGCTATGGAGTATCTATTTATAGAATACAAGAAAGAATTAAATGTGTACAAGTGGACGATAAAGATTGAATCTTGTGTTGATAACTTTTACCGACAATATTGAATTATTGCTGCTTCGTGTTGATCGTGGATTGAAACCACGTCAAAAGTGAAACAGTGCTGAATAATAATAGACCTTGGACTGTTCTTGAATTATTGTCCTTTTTGAACAGTATTTTGATGAGCTGTCTTCTTGAACAGTATTCTTGAATAATTGCTCTGATGACTTGAACTGTTTGTCGGGATGAGTCATTGCCTTTGATGTTGACATGATGATGAGTCATGGCCTTGCATAATTACTTGCCGTGTTGAGTCATTGCCTGTCTTGATGAGTCATTGTCTTAATAAGGCATGATTGAATTGAGTGGTGGCACGTTGAATTGCCTTAGTAATTGCTAGACATCATTTTTGACTTGCTTTCTTTGGAAAAGCAACGTGGACATTGAATTGCATCATTAATTGTTAGTCCTCTTTGGATGCCGTGTGTAATTGAATTGATCTTTGATTTTTCTGTATTGAACTTGGCAAAGTGGATGGCTTGAATGCGTGTATGGAATTGAATGGAATCCTGCAAAACAAAAACTACGTAAAGAAATAATGGCCCTTACTTTTGCCAAAGGCCGTGACCTTTGCGGGCTCTTTTCTTGATTTTGTTTTGGTAATTGTCCTTTTTCTTTTTCTTTTTTGAATAATAACGAGGAGTAGAAAATCTACTCAATAGTCATAAGGATCTGGTGCACAAGGATTATCGCATGTGACAAAGGATGAATTGATCAGAGAGTAATTAGTAGCGAAAATGGAAATAACCATCTTGTAGATATTTGCACCGTAGACCATATGGAGTGTGAATAAGACAAGAAGTATCGATTTGGAATGAATAGTATAATGGTATGAGAACTTGAGTATGACTTTGATCAATTGGACAAATATGAACATCAGGGAACATTTTTGAAACAAATTTGAAAATATGAGGTTCAAAAGCTGTCCAATATTCAAGGTGTTTGTGGAACCATTTGAAATAATTAATATACCCAGTAGGCATAACGATGAGAACTGGATGATTGTTGACATCTTGAACAAGCGTTTGATAAGCTTTAATGAGTTTGAGATAACTGTAAAATGATATTTCAGAGGAATTATACCAGTCTTGATAATCAATGAAGATAGCACTTTCATTATAGCGTGGTCCATAGAACAATGAATAGCAGAGTTCTTGGTCACGCAGATAGAATAGAAGTGGATCATGCAGAAAATTTGGTAATTGAATGGAATTGGAGTCATTGATTTGGTTTTTGCATTTGTCGTTATTGTCCATGGTGAGATAGGTATGAAAAGGTTTTGGTAGTTCAGAAGAAAATATTTGAGTGGACGATGAAGGATGTTGAATTGAGGCTTGAGTTGGGTCAGGGACTACATAGGGAAGATGGGTTTGAGTGTTCATGGTAAGGGACTGAGATGTTTGAAGTGTTGATGGTTGAAAATAAATGATGGTTGTTAGAATAGAGGAAATGCTTTGTCAAGGTGTTGAAAACTTATTTTGTTCAAAAACCTTTTGAAAAAAAATAGTTTTGGAAATATTTTACTCCGCATTGAATGGGTGTAGGCTAGATGATTTAATATTGGCCTATGCAGGTATTGAGTATTCTAAGATTGGTTTGCCAATAGTCTATAGTTTTTTCTAAATCATGATGCTGGCAAGCTAATTGATGATACTCATGTAACCATTTTGTATAAAAGTCTTTAAAATCTATTGAGGCTATATGATTGCGTAGGCTAATGGTTAATTCTTCTAGTTGTTTATTTATTACTTGCAATTCCTTTTGATCATTATTGAGTCGTTGAATGAGGTCACATTGTTCTAATTTATACCAGTATTTTGGATTGTTACATTCAATTACATTAATTTGCTTTGTTATTGAAGCATTTTGTAATAAAGGTAAATTGTTTTGATAAATAGAATTGACAAATTTGAATAATATTGTAGTTTTCATAATTTCCGTATGCACACCTACCTGATCTACTTTAAATGGATAAATTTGAGTAAGGAAAGGAGTTCCACAAATAACTTCTTGACTCATATCCCGTACTAAAATGAATGAATTTTTGAAACAATATCCTTGATTGCATATATAAGCATTAGATAATGTATACTTAACTTGTAATGCCATACCATTAGTAGTATGGAGTCGTTCTTTTGTCCGTTCATAATATATTGAGGGAATTAATCCTTCTTGAATACAATTTTGATCTGCACCATTATCTAATAGTGCAATAGTATTGCATTCAAAACTATCTTTAATTTTAAGAGTAATAGGAATATACTATTTTTGGAAATTTATTTGATTGATAGTTGAAACAAATTGTGGATCCGTAGGAGTGCCTTCTGATTGAATGTTCGGTGAAGAAGGACTATTTTCTATTAATGTTAACCTTGCTTCTAATTCAAGGTCTTTTGTTTGTAATGAACATAAATCTTTGTGTAAATTTTTAATCTGTTCTTTTAATATATTAACTTCGTTTTTTAAGTCTTGAATATTAACTGCCTTTAGAATATTTGGAATCTTACGTGTTTCAAATATTTTATTGATACTTACCTTATCAGGAGGTTCTAAAGAATCTTCATTTATAAATATACCTTTGAGTTTTTGTAAATACTCTTTCCTTAATTCGGTATCTTGAATTTGTTCAATTAAATCTAATAAAAATTTCTTTTCACTATTATTAGTAGCTATGACATTAATACACTTATAGTATAATCTTGAAGACTCATTACTTGATGAGTACTCACTTGAGTCACTTTCTAGTTCATTAATAACATTATTTTCACAATCAGAGGAGGATGATGAATTTTTCGATTGATTAGGCGTATCTTTGAGTTCAAATAAGGTAATTAATTTTTCTTGAATGTCTGGATGTTCTGCTCCTCGCTGGTATCAGAGCCAAGTAGGTGCCCTTAGGCAGTGTCGCGCCGTTGCTAGCGTTTGTCAGCTGTTGGTCAGCCCCAGTAAGTCCGTTGGTCAGCCCAGGTGAGGTGGTCCCGGTGGGGTGGTCCCAGTGGTCCTGGTAGGATGTGCATGACTCTTAGCTAAGTGTTCCAACGTAACTCAGATGGCCTCTTCGGTTAGAGATCGTCTTAGTTTAGGTAGTAGTAAGAACTCAAATGTGGTTAATAGTAGGAAGTTAGTTGTCAAATTGATGTAGCTAATTGGAAAATTCCTAAACAAAAGATAGAAACGATTTATCAAATAGGCAAGTTTGATTTCAATACGGCTTTATCAATAAAAGATCATGAGGAAACTTTTAGTTTAGATGACGAATTTCAAACTATTAAAGTACTTTCAAAAATTGCTATTAAAAGATATCAGGAAAGATATCGATACATTCATTTTGGCATGATTCAAATTGCAGTCAAACCTTTGACGAGATTAGGATTAGATTGTCCTATATTCATGGCCCTAAGAGACAATAGGTTAATACGTTGCAAGGATTCGTTATTAGCCATGATTCAAACTAATATTTGCAATGGTCCCATATACTTTAATTGTTGCCCAAATTATTCAGTAGATTTGAATGATCCTTGGATCATGGATACCTTAGTTCTAGATAGCCATCTTCCTAATATTCAAAATGATTTAAAGGTTCAATTTGGTGAACTTTCCAGAAATTTTGCTATTACTTACAGAGTATATTTCAAGCTACTTTCATCTCAACTTAATCCAAAATGTTTATTAAAACCTACTCTAGATGAAACCATACTACTAAAAGTTGAATCAGATAATATTACTACCTTTACTCTTAAATTATTAAAGTGGAATGAAATTGCTATTCCTCAAGAATTTATCATTCAAAGTAGCAGGCCATCAAGAAATATTGCTCAAAAGAATATTCAACAAATTATAGAAGAGCCTAATGGTAGAGTACTAATAAGATACCAAGTTGAAGCAATTGTTAAAAAACAAGAAGTTGATTCATTAACTGAAAAACTAGAAAACTTAGATATTAATGATACCAAGAAAGATAAACCAACCTTTTTAGATGAGATTGCAAAACCTTTATTCAAAATAAGACGTTCAAATAAATTAGAACTCCCAGATGCTAATACTCCATTAATTTCAAAAATAGAAGAAAAATTAAGGTAAGCAGAAAGTTCAACATTTAATTCCGTCAAAAGTACAGTTAATATTTTAGAAAAAGATTTATCTCAACTAGATGATGATTTCCAAAATATTAATAAAATATATAAAAAAGAAATTCCGTATTACTCCAAACAAACTCCTCCAGATCTTCACCTTGGAAACGCAAAAACAATAATTACTAAAAACTTTGCTGGTGATTCAATATATGAATGGAATATAGATGGTCGTAGTGACCATGAAATATTCATAACCCTCTAAAGAATGTTAATTGCTTACACAGCCTATTTAACTAAACATGCAACAGATTTGCAAGCTTTTGATTTATTCAACAGATATTCAACAGATATTCAACAGATAATGCCGACAAGCGAAAAGATTTAGGTTCTTTTTGTGAGGCCTTTTGTCTTCCAAAGTTAGAAGCTCCATCTGTCAAAAAACGAAGAAAAACTCAAATTAATAAGAAGAAACCATATACTACAAGAAATCCAACTTATAAAAAATTAAGTTCTAAAAAGTCTACTCCAAAAGGAAAACCTGATAATACTAATACTTGTTATAAGTGTGGCAAATTAGGCCACTATGCAACAAATTGCAAAGTCAAAAAGAAACTCAATGAAATCTGTGCAGAACATCCAGACATTCAAGAAAAATTAATTACCTTATTTGAACTCAAAGATACACCTAATCAATCGAGAAATTTATCATCCTCATCTAATTGTGAAAATAATGTTATTAATGAACTAGAAAGTGACTCAAGTGAGTACTCATCAGGTAATGAGTCTTCAAGATTATGCTATAAGTGCATTAATGTCATAACTACTAATAATAGTGAAAAGGAATTTTTATTAGATTTAATTGAACAAATTCAAGATACCGAATTAAGGAAAGAGTATTTACAAAAACTCAAAGGTATATTAATAAAGGAGGATTCTTTAGAACCTCCTCATAAGGTAAGCATCAATAAAATATTTGAAACACGTGAGATTCCAAATATTCTAAAGGCAGTTAATATTCAAGACTTAAAAACGAAGTTAATATATTAAAAGAACACATTAAAAATTTACACAAAGATTTATGTTCATTACAAACAAAAGACCTTGAATTAGAAGCAAGGTTAACATTAATAGAAAATAGTCCCACTTCACCGAACATTCAATCAGAAGACACTCCTACGGGTCCACAATTTGTTTTAACTACCAATCAAATAAATTTCCAAAAATGGCATAATGATCCAGAAACTAGTCAAGTAATGCTAAATGATATTAAAAAGGTATATCATCAAAATAATTATACAAATCAAGTACTACATACAGTGTCTCAATAAGTCAATATGGTCTCTACTCAAGTTGAAGCAATTGTTAAAAAACAAAAAGTTGATTCATTAACTGAAAAACTAGAAAATTTAGATATTAATGATACCCGGAAGGACAAACCAAACTTTTTAGATGAGATTGTAAAACCTTTATTCAAAATAAGACGTTCAAATAAATTAGAACTCCCAGATGCTAATACTCCATTAATTTCAAAAATAGAAGAAAAATTAAAGGAGGCAGAAATTTCAACATCTCATTCAGTCAAAAGTACAGTTAATATTTTAGAAAAAGATTTATCTCAACTAGATGATGATTTCCAAAATATTAATAAAAAATATATAAAAAAAATTCCTTATTACTCCAAACAAACTCCTCCAGATCTTCACCTTGAAAGTGCGAAAACAATAATTACTGAAAACTTTGCTGGTGATTCAATATATAAATGGAATATAGATGGTCGTAGTGACCATAAAATATTCATAACCCTCCGAAGAATGTTAATTGCTTATACAACCTATTCAGCTAAACATGCAACAGATTTACAAGCTGTTGATTTATTAACATCAGGATTCACTGGTATACTCAAAAATTGGTAGGAAAATTATATTTAAGAAGACGAACGTACCAAAATTAGAACTCATACTAATTCTCAAGGACAACTAGACAATATAGAAACATTGATTTATACAATAGTTACTAATTTTCTTGGAAGTCTAAAAGATATTACAGCTGCAACAGATATTCTTTTAGCAAATCTAAGGTGCTCAACTCTAGAAGACTATAATTGGTACAAAGATACATTTTTAACATATCTATTAAAAAGGGAAGACTGTCGTCAACCCTATTAGAAGGAAAAATTCATTTCAGGATTACCATCCTTATTTTCTCAACGAATATTCAATAAATTGAGCGAACTCATTGGTAAAATCCCTATTCCATTCGAACAAATTACGTTTGGTCAATTATTAAGCTTTATTAAAAAGGAAGGAATTTCTTTATGCAATGAATTAAAGTTACAAGCCAGATATTCAACAGATAATGCCGCCAAGCGAAAAGAGATAGGTTCTTTTTGCGAAGCCTTTTGTCTTCCAAAGGTAGAAGCTCCATCTGTCAAAAAACGAAGAAAAACTCAAATTAATAAGAAGAAACCATATACTATAAGAAATCCAACTTACAAAAAATTAAGTCCTAAAAAGCCTACTCCAAAAAGAAAAACTGATAATACTAATACTTGTTATAAGTGTGGTAAATTAGGCCACTATGCAACAAATTGTAAAGTCAAAAAGAAACTCAATGAAATCTGTGCAGAACATCCAGACATTCAAGAAAAATTAATTACCTTATTTAAACTCAAAGATACTCCTAATCAATCGGAAAATTCATCATCCTCCTCTGATTATGAAAATAATGTTATTAATGAACTAGAAAGTGACTCAAGTGAGTATTCATCAGGTAATGAGTCTTCAAGATTGTGCTATAAGTGTATTAATGTCATAACTACTAATAATAGTGAAAAAAATTTTTTATTAGATCTAATTGAACAAATTCAAGATATCGAATTAAGGAGAGAGTATTTACAAAAGCTCAAAGGTATATTAATAAAAGAAGATTCTTTAGAACCTCCTCATAAGGTAAGTATCAATAAAATATTTGAAACACGTGAAATTCCAAATATTCTAATGGCAGTTAATATTTAAGACTTAAAAAACAAAGTTAATATATTAAAAGAACACATTAAAAATTTACACAAAGATTTATGCTCATTACAAACAAAAAATCTTGAATTAGAAGCAAGGTTAACATTAATAGAAAATAGTCCTTGTTCACCAAACATTCAATCCGAAGACACTCCTACGGATCCACAATTTGTTTCAACTATTAATCAAATAAATTTTCAAAAATGGTATATTCCTATTACTCTTAAAATTAAAGATAATTTTGAATGCAATACTATTGCACTATTAGATAGTGGTGCAGATCAAAATTGTATTCAAGAAGGATTAATTTCCTCAACATATTACGAACGGACAAAAGAACGACTCCATACTACTAATGGTATGGCATTACAAGTTAAGTATAAATTATCTAATGCTTATATATGCAATCAAGGATATTGTTTCAAAAATTCATTCATTTTAGTCGGATAGGTGTGCATACGGAAATTATGAAAACTACAATATCATTCAAATTTGTTAATTCTATTTATCAAAATGATTTACCTTTATTACAAAATGCTTCAATAACAAAGCAAATTAATGTAATTGAATGTAATAATCCAAAATACTGGTACAAATTAGAACAACGTGGCCTCCTTCAATGACTCAATAATGATCAAAAAGAATTACAAAAAATAAATAAACAACTAGAAGACTTAACCATTAGCTTACGTAATCATATAACCTCAATAGATTTTAAAAACTTTTATACAAAATGGTTACATGAGTATCATCAATTAGCTTGCCAGCGTCATGATTTAGAAAAAACTATAGACTATTGGCAAACCAATCTTAGAATACTCAACACCTGCATAGGCCAATATCAAATCATCTATCCTACACCCATTCAATGCGGAGTACAATATTTCCAAAACTATTTTTTCAAAAGGTTTTTGAGCAAAACAAGTTTTCAACACCTTGACAAAGCATTTTCTCTATTCTAACAACCATCATTTATTTTCAGCCATCCACACTTCAAACATTCACCATGAATACTCAAACCCATCTTCCCTATGCAGTCCCTGATCCAACTCAATTTCAAAGTTCACAATCCAACAAAATCCCTCAAGCCTCAATTCAACATCCTTCATCGTCCACTCAAATATTTTCTTCTGAACTATCAAAACATTTTCATACATATCTCACCATGGACAATAACGACAAAGGCAAAAACCTACTCAATGACTCCAATTCCATTCAATTACCAAATTTTCCACATGAACCACTTCTATTCTATCTGCGTGACCATGAACTCTACTGTACATCGTTCTATGGACCACGCTGCAATGAAAGTGCTATCTTCATTGACTATCATGACTGGTATAATTCCTCTAAAATATCATTTTATAGTTATCTCAAACTCATTGAAGCCTATCAAACGCTTGTTCAAGATGTCAACAATCATCCAGTTCTCATCGTTATGCCTGCTGGGTATATTAATTATTTCAAATGGTTCCACAGACAGGTTGAATATTGGACCGCTTTTGAACCTCATATTTTCAAACTTGTTTCAAAAATGTTCCCTGATGTTTATATTTGTCCAGTCGATCAAAGTCATACTCAAGTCCTCATACCATTACACTATCCATTCCAAATCGATGCTTCCTGTCTTATTCACACACCATATGGTCTACGGTGCAAATATCTACAAGATGATTATTTTCACTTTCGCTACTAATTACTCTCTGATCAATTCATCCTTTGTCACATGGGATAATCCTTATGCACAAGATCCTTATGACTATTGAGTAGATTTTCTACTCCTCTTCTTTATTCCAAAAAAAAAAAAGGAACAAAAGACAATTACCAAAACAAAATCAAGAAAAGAGCCCGCAAAGGTCACGGCCTTTGGCAAAAGTAAGGGCCATTATTTCTTTACGTAGTTTTTGTTTTGTAGGATTCCATTTACGTGACCAAAGTTCCATTATCACTCAAGCCATCCACTTGGCCAAGTTCAATTCATTGAATGATTCAAAGTCTACACGTGATCAAAGGACAATCAATTCACTATCTACCTTGCACGACAAAGAAGAACGATTCAACAAAGATAGATAGCAATTATTAAGGTCATTCAACGTGTCAACTTTCAATTCAATTTTGCCTGATGACTCATCATCGTCGAAAGACATTTCAACACGGCACGCAATAACTCAACCAAAGAAAGTAATTTTGCAAAACCATGACTCATCAAAACGTCAGAACAATCATTCAAGCCTACTGTTCACGACAACTCATCAAACACTGTTCAGGACAGCTCATCTACAATAATTCAAGAATAGTCCAAGGTCCATTATTACTCAGCAGTGTTCCACTTTTGACGTGGCTCCAGTCCAAGTTCAACACAAAGCAACAATAATTCAATAATAGTCCAAGGTCCATTATTACTCAGCGATGTTCCACTTTTGACGTGGCTCCAGTCCAAGTTCAACACAAAGCCACAATAATTTAAGATTGTCGGCAGCAATTATCAACACAAGACTCAATCTTTATCGTCCACTTGATTACCTTTAATTCCATCTTGTATTCTATAAATAGATACTCAATAGCGTTGTATTAGGCATCGTGTAATTGTGTAATTTACAAAATCAAAAATCACTACAAACCCTTCTCAACCTCCTCCCTCTCTCAAAAAACCCTGTACTCCAACCTTGTATCAAGTTTGTTAATTCAAATCAAAGTAAGTTTTATTCATCTCCTTTTCTCATTTCAATTCTGTTATTTTCAAATTCGTGTTTTCATTTCAAAATTATTTTCCTACATCATATCAATTTGCTACTTCGCTCCCCTGCATTAATCCACACTTAGGCTTTACCTATTACCCGGCCTAGGTCGATCCTGCTCCTCGCTGGTATCAGAGCCAAGTAGGTGCCCTTAGGTAGTGTCGCGCCGTTGCTAGCGTTGGTCAGCTATTGGTCAGTCCCAGTAAGCCTGTTGGTTAGCCCAGGTGAGGTGGTCCCGGTGGGGTGGTCCCAGTGGTTCCGGTAAGATGTGCATGACTCTTAGCTAAGTGTTCCAATGTAACTCAGATGGCCTCTTGGGTTAGAGATCATCTTAGTTTAGGTAGTAGTAAGAACTCAAATGTGGTTAATAGTAGGGAAGTTAGTTATCAAATTGATGTAGCTAATTGGAAAATTCCTAAACAAAAGATAGAAGCGATTTATTAAATAGGTAAGTTTGATTTCAATACGGCTTTATCAATAAAAGATCATGAGGAAACTTTTAGTTTAGATGATGAATTTCAAACTATTAAACTACTTTCAAAAATTGCTATTAAAAGATATCAAGAAAAGTATCGATACATTCATTTTGGCATGATTCAAATTGCACTCAAACCTTTGACGAGATTAGGATTAGATTGTCCTATATTCATGGCCCTAAGAGACAATAGGTTAATACATTACAAGGATTCGTTATTAGCCATGATTCAAACTAATATTTGTAATGGTCCCATATACTTTAATTGTTGCCCAAATTATTCAGTAGACTTGTTGAGACACTGTATGTAATACTTGATTTGTATAATTATTTTGATGATATACCTTTTTAATATCATTTACCATTATTTGACTAGTTTCTGGATCATTTCTACCTATTTTGAATGGGACTGCTGGAATATTACCTTCAGGGGTATTTAATACGATTTCTTGTAATGGAGGGGTAAAAGAAGTAAGTATTTGATCATTTTAGAGGGTCCATTTTTTTGCAAAATTAATATTGGTATTTATTTCTTTAACTTGGAATGGGTCTGGAAGATTATTATCTAAGGCAAACATGGCCCACCAATTGAAGAAAAGAATATTGACTTGATGTCTTTCCATGAATGAATACCATTCTTGCCTAATGAATGCTTGAGCTTTTAAATCAAAGTGTGAAAGGAACCATTCTCTTTTGACTTTGTTTTTTATTGAATTGAAATCTTGACGTAAGTAATCCTTGTTGATTGCAAAAGGTGTTGAAATAGTATTGATTGAGGAAAATGATGGAGGTTGCATAGTTGAGTAGGTAGGGGAACCTCCAGATGAAGTAACTTCATCTATTGGCTCAGCTATGGGAGCTTTGTAATAAATCTTTTGAGTATCTTCTATGTGATTATCTTTTGAATAATCATAACTAGTTGGCCTAGAAGGCATTGAATATGAAGTTCGGGGGAGTTCTAAATTGTCTAAAGATTTTGAAGATAAACTTCGTTCTTTAGTTGAATTAAATCTTATTAGTACTCTACCATCAGGCTCTTCTATGATTTGTTGAATATTCTTTTGAGCAATATTTGTTGGTGGCCTGGTATTTTGAATTATAAATTCTTGAGGAATAGTAATTTCATTCCACTTTAATAATTTAGGAGTAAAGGTAGTAATATTATCTGATTCAGCTTTTAGTAGTATGGTTTCATCTAGAGTAGGCTTTAATAAACATTTTGGATTAAGTTAAGATGAAAGTAGCTTGAAATATACTCTGTAAGTAACAGCAAAATTTCTGAAAAGTTCACGAAATTGAACCTTTAAATCATTTTGAATATTAGGAAGATGGATATCTAGAACTAAGGTATCCACGATCCAAGGATCATTCAAGTCTACTGAATAATTTGGGCAACAATTAAAGTATATGGGACCATTGTAAATATTAGTTTGAATCATGGCTAATAACGAATCCTTGTAACGTATTAACCTATTGTCTCTTAGGGCCATGAATATAGGACAATCTAATCCTAATCTTGTCAAAGGTTTGAGTGCAATTTGAATCATGCCAAAATGAATGTATCGATACTTTTCTTGATATCTTTTAATAGCAATTTTTGAAAGTAGTTTAATAGTTTAAAATTCGTC
>JAKOGI010002759.1:57500-88177 GCA_029747015.1 Carnegiea gigantea
GCAATTAAGTCAAAGTATGAAAGGAACCATTTTCTTTTGGCTTTATTCTCTATTAAATTAAAATTTTGTCGTAAATAATCTTTATTGAAGAAAACGATGGGGGTTACATAGTTGAATAAGTTGATGAACCTATGGAAGAATTAGCTTCGTCTATTGGCTTAGCTATTAGAGCTTTATAATAATTAGATGACCTAGAAGGCATTGAATATGAAGTTTGAGGGAGTTCCATATTTTCTGAAAATCTTGAAGACGAACCTTTTTCTCCACATGAATTAAATCTCATTAGTACTCTACCATCACACTCTTCTATTATTTATTGAATATTCTTTTGAATAATATTTCTTTGTGATCTAGTATCTTGATTAATAAATTCTTGAGGAATAGTAATTTCATTCCATTTTAATAACTTAGGAGTAAAGTAGTAATATTATCTGATTCACTTTCTAATAATGTGGTTTTATCTAAAGTAGGTTTTAACATACATTTTGGATTAAGTTGGGATGATAGTAATTTCAAATATACTCTGTAAATTGAACTTTTAAATCATTTTGAATATTAGGAAGATGGATATCTAACACTAAGGTATCCATAATTCAAGGGTCATTTAAATCTACTGAATAATTTGGACAACAATTAAAATATATCGGATCATTGCAAATATTAGTTTGAATCATGGCTAATAATAAATCTTTGTGACGTATTAACCTATTGTCTCTTAGGGCCATGAATATGGGACAGTGAGACAGAAACAAAACTTCTTTCAAAACACTCGTGGAAACTGATTGGAATGCGTGTTCTCTGTGAAACAGAAGCGAAAGTAATTGCGAAAATAATAAAGGAGACATAATATTTTTACATGGAAAACCACCTATGGTCTAATGGAGGTATAAAAACCACGACCTATCTTAGTAAGATTTCAACAAACACTTTCACTAATACGGGCCAAGCTCGTTACACTATGTAATATACGTGACAACGTCACACACGTAACTTAGTCTCCCCCAAGACTCTAGTTACAAACACACATCCAAGTTCTCTCAAGACTTAGACAAGCTCACACGGACAACATGTCCACCGTCTCCTAAGAGACCACATCCAACTTGGATAAATATTCATGGACACAATGTCCACACGTCCCCTAAGAGACCACGTCCAACAACTTGGACAACCTCTAATCACGATGACGGAAAAGTGATAAAAAACACCTTACTTGAATGCTTCTAAATAAGCTGAGTGTAAGGTACCATACAACTCCTATTATGCCAATAATGAAAACTCGATTAAGCGTACACTTTTGAGGGTTTTTCTCACAGAAAAATTCAGACTTAGAAAAGCAATTTTAGCACTTGATCAATCTTGAAAACCCTTGAAAAACCTTGCTTGAAGAGATGAGAAGCAAGTGCTCATATGCCTATGAAAAAGCAAGGATTTGATTTCCATAATAACTTTAAAAATACTCAGTATCTAAAAAGGAATTAAATCCCTCAAGAATTTATCTTTTTAGGAAGTCATATCTTTTAAGGATGAGATAAAATCTTTTGAAAAATCTTTTAGGAGATCAATATTATTTAGGAAAGTACTCTTTCTAAAACACAATATTATCACAAAATCAATCCTAAATATATTAGGAATTTTGGTAGTAGGAAAACTCTTAAAAATCTTTGAAAATCGATTTTTGCACTCGTTGTCCTCAGAGCACTGTAGACCTGTTTGCTCAATTGTTCTGAGCAGTATTCTAAGGCAGCTTAAATAATTCCTTTAAGGTGAGTCTTAAGTCAAGTTCTTCTTTGGTATATTAATAAGAATCTAGATAAATATAACCAATAATTAGCCCTAAGAATCCAAAGACTCTTGTACTCTACTGATGATGTGCGCATGTATCCTACTTTGATGATTTCAGCTTCTTCGACCTGTTCTTCAGGGTGTTTGCAACTTCTGTCGCTTTCAACGTACAATTTTATCACATAGCTTCAAGCATTTCGAACTGATCTCCAAGATGTTTGCAATCTGTCTTATCACATGATTCTAGCGCTCAACTCAAGCCAAACATAATTAGCACATTTGGTTTGTATTCATCAAAACCTTATATAAGATTGATTCAACAAATTCCCTCTTTTTGATGATGACAAACCAAATGACTGTCAAAGGTGAGACATAGCAGAGGGCAAAAACATTAGTGCCAAACTTAGTTCAGGAAGCCAATTCACATAAGAAAGAATAACAAGAATAGGAAGGCAGCTTAAAATAGGCAGACCAATCAAAGCATGGTCATACTTATCTTCCCCCTTTTGACATCATCGAAAATGTCAAGGGAACCATCTGTATAAATTTAATAGGGATGCACGCACCACACGGGTAATGAGGGAAATGACCGCGATACACTCAAGTATATGGTACAGTAATGATATTGGCCATCCGAGTCACGCACAAATAGGTAACACATGCAACAGGCTAAGTTATAGCATAAATGTAGATACTATCCAAAAACTACCATAAACCGTTAGTGGGCACATACATAACCAAGTGTTTGAAAAAATAGTGTTGGAAACAGGAGAAGGAACAGGTTCAGGTAGAGGAAGGTAGAAGAGGAAATTTGGGCTGTGAAGGCAAGAAAGGCACTTAGCAGATCCTCGTGACGCTTTATATTAAGAGCCTTTTCCTCTGTAAGTGCTTGCTTCACTTCAGCTATCTCCCCCTTTAAAGTGATCGGATCCTGCAACAGAGTGGCAATGGTAGGACCACTGGATGTGGAGGCATAACTGAGAATAGGGCCAAGAGGTGTTTAGAACCCCTGTTCTGAAGGTGCATTGCCGCCTTTTGTAATCTTGAACCCACACCCAGTCAATGTATTGTTGCCAACCTTATCTCTAATATAAAGGCCTACTCTCTTCTGCAATGGAATCCCAAGCTTCTCAAACACTGACGTCAGCAAGAACCAATACCCCATGTTATAAACCTTGGTTGTGTTCGTAATTCTCCCAATATGGCTAATCATGATTACGGGCAAGTTAATTTGCTCACTTCCATCCAATAAATCAATGTAGCACATAGCTATGGGATCAGCAAGGTTGCGTCTCTGACCTCAGGGAATAACATTTGTAATCACAAATCAAAACAACAACCGATGCAAGGGTATCATTTCCTCCTTTCTCACAGACCAGGACACAGTTAGATGAGGCTTTTGGCCCGCCTTTGGGTCAGCGCCAACAACCGTTCTTCACCTAAGACGCTCTTGTCCTCTCTTACATACACATTAAAACCTTCAGAGGACATCCCAAGTAACTCGCCTAACTTCTTAGCATCAAACCGTACTTCATGACCATTGACTATACTTGGCACCACTCAATTGGTGACAACACAGTTTGCATAGAACTCAGCTAAATCTGAGACCGAACACCCTCTCTTAGGATCTGTGAATAATTCCAATCATCCCTGGGCTTCTAACGCCTCTACAAACACCCCAAGCCCCTATTTCTGAAAGTATGACACCTTAACTACCTTCCCCCGAACCACAGATTTCTAGAGGAAATTCTCATATCTCTCAATAAGTGTTATTTTCTTCCTGACTTTGTTTTTCTTTGGTTTATCAGACTCTTCAACCAGTTCGGATACTTGTTCTGGGACAACCCGTTCAACCTCATCACTATATTTAGCATCCTCAGCAATAAAATCATCACCCATACGTTCAATATCAAAAACTATGTGATTCCTTAACCAACTTGGCTTCATTCCCCCTTAATCTAGACTCGGCCACAACCGAGTCATATACCACTAACTCCCAACTAGTAACTGGGTGTACTAAGGGTACCATATTAGGGTTCAAATCAAATATCTTTAAATCTAAGCTTTTCAAGAACCCAAAAATAGAGGAATTAATGAAAAAGAAAGTGAGGAAGTATTTTCCATACCAATTGAGGACGCTTGTGGCGATGGTGCCGGTGATTCTTCCTCAAAATTCATCCAACTTCCTCCCCTTTTCCTTGATAATTGGTCCTGTAGTGATCTTGGGTTAGAAGCCTTGCGCTTAGAGGATTCTTGACCACCACGAGTTCTTGCCATGGTGAGGATTTGGGAGAATTTGGAGTTGGGGCTTAAGTGAGTTTAAGTAAGGAGAGGGAAATCGGGTTCTTTGTAGGGGAGAGAGAGAAGGACAGATGGGTTATGGAGAGAGAAAGTAAAGGTATATGAGGTGCCCGAAAATCGAGGGAGTTTTAGGGGAAAGTTATTTCGTTCCTTCTTGAAGAGCGAGAATGTTTTGCATGCAACTCTTCATTGCACACTAGGTAGGGTATAAATTATAGGTTAGGTGTAATGAAAAGTAAATTTCAGTTTCCAACAATCCTTTAACGCTGCCACTTGGTCAGCACATGATACAAACAGTTGTCAGGTCTATTCCTGGAGCCTATTCTTATTGTTAACAGTTCAGTGTCTCAGGACACTAAGGGCAATATCATTAGACCTCAACGAGTGTCAGCATGTTGCTTTCCACACATATGCCAGTAAAAGTACAAGAATTGAATGCATCCATTGGAACAATGTATTTGGCCTAACGACCATTAACTAGTCAATCATTAGGGGTTAATTAAGCATGCTCAAACTCTTTCAATCAACCCAATTCAAGCCTATTCCTTTCAAATTGATCTCGACTTAGTGCATCGGTAAAAATATCAGCAATTTATTTATTAGTGGCACAAAAATTCATTGAAATCAAGCCCTTTTCAACATTGTCTCTCAAATAGTGATGACGTATGTCAATATGCTTAGTCGTTTTGTGTTGACATGGGTTTTGGCAATGTTAATTGCACTTGTCTTGTCACAAAATATAGGAATACACCCAGTGTCAATACAAAAGTCCTTGAGTTGTGATCGTATCCATAATAATTGTGCACAACAAGAAGCAGCTGCCACATACTTGGCTTCTGCTGTGGATATCGCAAAAGAGTGTTGTTTCTTGGTTGCCCAAGAGACCAAACAAGGTCCAAGAAAATGAGTTATACCGGAGGTGCTTTTTCTATCAACCAAAATTTAGCATGATTAGCACAGCCGGTGCAAATAATCAATCCCTTCCTCTTGATTATAGCCCTGAACCACCAGTCTGGCCTTGTTCCAAGTGGTTGCTCCGAACTCATCCAACTTATCCTTGAACGCCCACTTGGTATCAATTATTGATCTGTCTTTAAGCCGTGGTTCAAGATGCTAAACCTTATTCCTTTTGAATTGATGAAGCTCCTTTTGCATAGCAGTAACCTAGTCAGAATCTACAAGAGCTTATAAACATTTTTTAGCTTAGTGTTAGACAAAAAGGCATAGAAAGCACAAAAGTTTTTGGGTTTAGATCTGGTTTGCACCCTAGTGTTGATATCAGATATAATCTGGTTAAGGGGGTGCGAACTCTGGTGCTTCCAAGCTCGTGGAGTAAATAGAGCCGCAGACACATTTTCTAATCTATCCTGAACACTTGATGAA
The DNA here is from genome assembly GCA_029747015.1 of Carnegiea gigantea. Classification (NCBI taxonomy): domain Eukaryota; kingdom Viridiplantae; phylum Streptophyta; class Magnoliopsida; order Caryophyllales; family Cactaceae; genus Carnegiea; species Carnegiea gigantea. Next base: position 62,967 of record JAKOGI010002759.1, read on the forward strand.
ACAGGTTTTGGATCTGTTCTGGTGTCTGTTCCCATAGCTGTTCGAAAAGGGCCAGGTTGAGTGGGTCGGTTCTATCATAAATTAGGTTCAGCAATACTTTCCCCTGACTGGTTTACTCCCTACCCACCTTCCATATTTCCAGATCCAGGACTTGTTTCCCCTTCTGGAGACTTACCATTATCCACCATGGAGTTTTGAGTGAGCGAGAGGTCTTTTCTTATAAGACCATTTTTAAACTCTTCATCCTGTATATCATGCTCAATTAAGGGGTTAGTTTTATCAAACGATACATGCACATTGTTGTTTTGCTTCCCCCTCAACACAACATCTCAGTAATGATATTGGTAATCATGTATTGATCAAAAGAAAACCCAACGTAATTACCTTTTGTACACAATTGAGATACACTTAGCAAATTATGTTGTAAACCATCAACCAAGTACGCATTACTAATAGAGTGAGAGAGCGATTTACCTATCTCACCTACACCTATAATTTTTCGACTTGCCGTTTCCAATTGCCACTCTCTCTCCATCAAAGGCTGTAAGTGAGAGGAAGTTTGATCTATCTCCAGTCATATGTCTCGAGCAACCACTATCCAAGAACTATAGTTGGTTGCCTCCTCTCACTTTAGCCTACAAAATAGCTAAGTGGTTGTCTTGGGAACCTAGATCCACTTGGGTCCCATTCTTTTCTTTGTCATGGAATTTAACTCATCTTTTCTAATCCATATCTGTTTAACATATAGTGAGTTTCTTTTCATGGCCCTTTTTCTCAAGGAGCAAGCATATCGATAATGACTAGTTTTTCCACAATGATAACAAATTACATTTTCTGGCAAACCAACATACTTCTTATCTACTGGTTTAGTAACATGTCTATTCACAAAACCTAACCCTTTTTTGTTTCGGTTATGATGAGTATTAAGCAAGTTCAGAGCTTCTGAGGAACCATTCCAGTGCCTGTTTTCAGTGAAGTCAGTTTCAGCTCTCTGGACCTGTTCTCGATGCTGTTTGTTGTCATTTATCTGGGATTCTAGATTATGCTTTAGGGTTGAGTTCTTCCTCTTTCTTGTCACTCAGGTCCTTAAGGATGTCTAATTCTTTACTTGAAGCAAGAGCCTTTTCATTAATTTCAAGCTTCTCATATATGAAAGCCTCATTCATATGTTCAAGTTCTTGTCTTTTTCTTTCTAGTCTCTTAACATCCTTTTCTAAATCTGAGCAGGTACTTTTAAGCATGCAATTTTTAGAAGTTAGAGCTTCACATTCCTCCATCAATGAAAAAATTAATTTTTCAAGTTTTTTCTTACTAAGATTACGTGCCTCCTTTTTGAGACTTTCACCATTAGAGTCTGAGCCAGACTCACTTCGAGCCATAAGAGCCACTACTTCTTTATCCTGAGAGTCTTCTTCTTCTTCTGAGGTGTCTCCCCAAGCTGCCATCATTGCTTTGGTAAATCGTTTTTCAGCATTAGTCAACAGAGTTTTTCTGCCTCTGGTTCGGACCTGTTCTGACCCATGTTCTTCCTTCAACGAGGGGCAATTCTTCACTACATAATCTTGCCTTCCACACTTGAAACATCCTGAGAACTGATCTCAATCACTATTTTGAGCCTTGCTGGTGTTGCCCTTTTTGTATATGCTTTCGATCTTCTTGAAAAATTTCTTGAATTTTCGTGCAATCATGGCCATTCCTTCTTCATCAAAATCTGAGGTATCACTTTCCCTTGCCTTTAGTGCAAGCCCACGATCTTTCTTCACTTCCCTCTTCATCTGGGAGTTCTTCCTCAATTCGTACGTCTGGAGATTCCCTATGAGCTCATCCAAAGAAATCTCATCCATCTTCTTTGCTTGGATTACAGTGACCTTTGATTCTTATGAATGGGGTAAAATTCGTAGGATCTTCCTAACTAACTCTTCAGCGGTAAAGGATTTTCCCAACGATTTTAACTCATTAGTAATATGGGTGAATCGAGTATACATATCCATGATTCTTTCTTCATCACTCATCTCGAATAGCTCATATTTCCTCACCAGCAGCTCGATCCTAGATTGCTTGACTTGATTGGTTCCTTCGTGAGCCACTTGAAGGGCATTCCATTTCTCTTTTGCGCATTCACACTCTAAGATGCGAGTGTACTCATCAGGTCCGAGTTCAAAATATAGCAGCTTCTTGGCTTTGGCGTTTTTCTCCATCTTTCTAAAATCATCTGAGTCAAATTCCTTCGGCTCCTTAGGAACAGTCTTCCCATCAGTTGTGACTTTCATTGGAATGTAAGGACTATTCACAATGAGCATCCACAACTCACAATCCTCCGCTTGGATATAGTTCTCCATTCGATTTTTCCACCAACTGTAGTGTTGTCCATTGAAGTATGGAGGTCTGATCACAGATTGACCTTCTAAGATTCCTTGTGGAGCACGCATTCTTACAGGATCTCTCTAGGTGTTAGCCTAATTTATGAGAACCTGCTCTAATACCGATTGTTAGATTTAAACACGTAAGGACACAAGAGGGGGGTGAATTGTGTCTTCCGATTTTTCGAATTATTTCAGAAACACTTGTGGGAACAGTTTGAAGTGCGTATTTCTAGTGAGACAGAAACAAAACTTCCTTCAGAACACCCGTGAGAACTGATTGAAATGCATGTTCTCTGTGAAACAGAAGCGAAAGTAATGGCGAAAACAATAAAGGAGACACAATATTTTTACATGGAAAACCACTTCTAGCCCAATGGAGGTGTAAAAATCACGACCTACCTCAGTAGGATTTCAACAAACACTTTTACTAACACGGGCCAAGTTCGTTACACTATGTAACACACGTGATAATGTCACACACGTAACTTAGTCTCCCCAAGACTCTAGTTACAAACGCACATCCAAGTTCTCTCAAGACTTGGACAAGCTCACACGGACAACATGTCCACCGTCTTCTAAGAGACCATGTCCAACTTGGACAAATATTCACGGACACAATGTCCACACGTCCCCTAAGAGATCACATCCAATAACTTGGGCAACCTCTAATCACGATGACGGAAAAGTGATAAAAAAACACCTTACTTGAATGCTTCTAAATAAGCTGAGTGTAAGGTACCATACAACTCCTATTATGCTAATAATGAAGACTCGATTAAGCGCACACTTTTGAAGGTTTTTCTCACAGAAAAATTCAGACTCAGAAAAGCAATTTTAGCACTTGATCAATCGTGAAAACCCTTGAAAAACCTTGCTTGAAGAGATGAGAAGTGAGTGCTTATATACCCACGAAAAAGCAAGGATTTGATTTCCATAATAACTCTGAAAATACTCAGTATCTTAAAATGAATTAAATCCTTCAAGAATTTATCTTTTTAGGAAATCATATCTTTTAAGGATAAGATAAAATCTTTTGAAAAATCTTTTAGGAGACCAATATTATTTAGGAAAGTACTCTTTTGAAAACACAATATTATCACAAAATCAATCCTAAATTTATTAGGAATTATGGCAGTAGGAAAACTCTTTAAAATCCTTGAAAATCAATTTTTGCACTCGCTGCCATCAGAGCACTGCAGACGCATTTGCTCAATTGTTCTGAGCAGTATTTTGAGTCAGCCTAAATAATTCCTTCAAGGTGAGTGTTAAGTCAAGTTCTTCTTTGGCATATTAACAAGAATCCAGACAAATATAACCAATAATTAGCCCTAAGATTCTAAAGACTCTTGTACTCTGCTGATGATGTGCGCATGTATCCTACTTTGATGATTTCAGCTTCTTCGACCTGTTCTTCAGGGTGTTTGCAACTTCTGTCGCTTTCAACATACAATTTTATCACATAGCTTCAAGCATTTCGAATTGATCTCCAGGATGTTTGCAATCTATCTTATCACATGATTCTAGCGCTCAACTCAAGCCAAGCATAATTGGCACATTTGGGTTGTAATGATCAAAACCTTATATAAGATTGATTCAACATCTGTTTCATAGAGAACACGCATTCCAATCAGTTCTCACGAGTGTTCTAAAAGAAGTTTTGTTTCTGTCTCACTGGAAACACGCACTTCAAACTGTTCTCACGAGTGTTTCTGAAATAATTCGAAAAATTGGTAAACACAATTCACCCCTTCTCTTGTGTCCTTGTGTGTTTAAATCTAACAATTGGTATCGGAGTAGAGTTTTCACACCTAGGTTAACACCTTGAGAGATCCTGAAAAGATGAGTGCACCACAAGGAATCTTAGAGGGTCAATATGTGCCTCATCCTCCATACTTTAATGGGCAACACTATAATTGGTTGAAAAATCAAATGGAGAACTATATCCAAGCTGAGGATTATGAGTTGTGGATGCTCATTGTGAATGGTCCTTACATTCCAGTGAAAGTCTCAACTAATGGGAAGACTGTTCCTAAGGAGCCGAAGGAATTTGACACAGATGATTTTAGAAAGATGGAGAAAAACGCTAAAGAAAAGAAGCTGCTGCATTTTGGACTCAGACCTGTTGAGTACGCTCGCATCTCAGAGTGTGAATCCGTAAAAGAGATATGGAATGCCCTTCAAGTAGCTCACAAAGGAACCAATCAAGTCAAGCAATCCAGAATCGAGCTGTTGGTGAGGAAATATGAGCTATTCGAGATGAGTGATAAAGAAACAATCATGGATATGTATACTCGATTCACCCATATTACTAATGAGTTAAAATCGTTGGGAAAATCCTTTACCACTGAAGAGTTGGTTAGGAAGATCCCACGAATTTTACCCCTTTCATGGGAATCAAAGGTCACTGCAATCCAAGAAGCAAAAAAGATGAATGAGATTTCCTTGGATGAGCTTATTGGGAACTTACAAACATATGAACTAAGGAGAAACTCTCAGATGAAGGGGGAAGTGAAGAAACATCATGGGCTTGCACTAAAGGCAAGGGAAAGTGATAGCTTAGATTTTAATGAAGAAGGAATGGCCATGATTGCACGAAAATTCAAGAAATATTTCAAAAAGACCGAAAGCGTATACAAAAAGGGCAACACCAGCAAGGCTAAAAGCAGTGACCGAGATCAGCTCTCAGGATGTTTCAAGTGCAAAAGGCAAGATCATGTAGTGAAGAATTGCCCCTTGTTGAAGGAAGAACAGGGGTCAGAACAGGTTCGAACCAGAGGCAGAAAAACTCAGTTGACCACTACTGAAAAACGGTTTAGCAAAGCAATGATGGCAGCTTGGGGAGACACCTTAGAAGAAAAAGAAAACTCTCAGGGTGAAGAAGAAGCAGTGGCTCTCATGGCTCGAAGTGGATCTAACTCAGACTCTGACGGTGAAAGTCTCAAAACGGAGCTATGTAATCTTAGCAAGAAAAAACTTGAAAAATTAATTTTTTCATTGATGGAGGAATATGAAGCTCTAACTTCTGAAAACTGCGTGCTTAAAAGTACTTGCTCAGATTTAGAAAAGGATGTTAAGAGACTAGAAAGAAAAAGGCAAAAACTTAAACATATGAATGAGGCTCTCATGTATGAGAAGCTTGAAATTAATGAAAAGGCTCTTGCTTTAAGTAAAGAATTAGACATCCTTAAGGACCTGAGTGACAAGAAAGAGGAAGAACTCAACATTAAAATCAGAGAATTGGAAAGTGAGCCTTCAAAGCTTACGCATAATCTAGAATCCCAGATGAATGACAGCAAACAGCTTCGAGAACAAGTCCAGAAAGCTGAAACTGACTTCACTGAAAACAAGCGCTGGAACAGTTCCTCAGAAGCTCTGAACTGGCTTAATACTCATCATAACCGAAACAGAAAAGGTTTAGGTTTTGTGAACAGACGTGTTATTAAGCTAGTAGACAAGAAGTATGTTGGTTTGCCAGAAAATATAATTTGTTATCATTGTGGAAAAACTTGTCATTATCAATATGCTTGCTCCTTGAGAAAAAAGGGCCATGGAAAGAAACTCATTGTATGTTAAACAAATATGGATTAGAAAAGATGAGTTAAATTCTATGACAAAGAAAAGAATAGGACCCAAGTGGATCTGGGTTCCTAAGATAAACACTTAGCTGTTTTGCAGGCTAAAGTGAGAGGAGGCAATCAACTATGGTTCTTGGATAGTGGTTGCTCAAGGCACATGACGAGAAATAAATCAAACTTCCTCTTACTTACAGCCTTTGATGGAGGGAGAGCGGCATTTGTAAACGGCAAATCTGGGACAATTGTTGGTGTAGGCAAGATAGGTAAATCACTCTCTCACTCAATTGATAATGTGTACTTAGTTGATGGGTTACAACATAATTTGCTAAGTGTGTCCCAAGTGTATGATAAAGGTAATCATGTTGGGTTTACTTCAAATCAATGTTTGATTACTAATATCAAATCTGGAGAGGTTATGCTGTGGGGGAAGCAAGATAACAATGTTTATAAAACTTGTGTTCTTAAACTTCTCCAAAATCATTTGACTTGCTTAAGTGTTCTTGATGATGATATTATGCTTTGGCACAAGAGGCTAGGTTATGCTAGTCTTTCCTTACTAAACAAACTTGTGTCTAAAGGTCTAGTTATTAGCTTGCCGTCCATCAAATACAATGATGACAAGGTATGCGATGCTTGTGCTAAAGAAAAGCAAACTAGAATTGCATTCAAGTCAAAGTAGTATGTTAGTACTTCTTAACCCCTTGAGCTATTACATGTTGATTTGTGTGGTCCCATAAGGATCACAAGTAGGGGCATCAAGAGGTATGTGTTTGTTATAGTAGATGATTTCTCTTATTTCACTTGGACTTTATTCCTAGCATCTAAAGATGAATCTTTTGAAGCATTCGTTATATTTCTTAAGAAAACTGAAAAGAGAATAGGACGCTCATTGATAAGTCTTAGATCTGATCATGGAAAGGAATTTAAAAATTCAAGCCTTATTGATTATTGTAATGAACAGGGCATTGATCATAATTTTTTAACCTCAAGAATATCCTAACAGAGCAGGGTGGTAGAGTGGAAAAATCAGACTCTAGAAGACATGACTAGAACCATGCTTGTTGCTAAGTGGTCTTCCAAGAAATTTTTGGGCAGAAGCATTGAACACAGCTTATTACATTATTAATAGATGCATGATCAAACTCATTCACAATAACACTCCTTATTAACTTTTCAAGGGGGCAAAAACCCAAAATTATACAGCTAAGAGTCTTTGCTTGCAAATGTTATATGCACAATAATGGGAAGGAGCCCCTGGGAAAGTTTGACCCTGGGAGTGATGAGGCAATTTTCTTAGGATACTCTTCACATAGTAAAGCTTACAAAGTATTCAACAAAAGGACTAATTGTGTTGAGGAGAGTGTGCATGTATTATTTGATGAAACTAACTCCTTGATTGAGAATGATGTATAGGATGAAGATTTTGATCTCGGAATTGCAATAAAAGACAATGGTAAGATGCTTGAAAATGAACCACTTACTGAAATTAATGGTAAGGAAAGTGGGCAGGAAGTAGACCAATCAGGGAGAAGCCTGGCTGACCCTGATATGGACCGAAACCAGCCCACTCAATCTCAGACCTCTCTGACTGATATGGGAATAGGCTTCCGACCTAATCCCATACCTATTCCTACAAATAGCCAGGGGAAAGTGAAAAGCAGATCTATGGATCTTTTCACTTCACGACCCTGGAAACACCAAAGCTCGCACCCCCTTGACTAAATTATTTCTGATATTAATATAGGGGTGCAGACTAGATCTAAGCTTAGAAATTTTTGTGCTTTCTATGCTTTTTATCTCACATCGAGCCTAAGAATATTTATGAAGCTCTTGCAGATTCTGACCAGGTTATAGCCATGCAAGAAGAACTTCATCAGTTTGAAAGGAACAAGGTCTGTCACCTTGAACCACAGCCTGAGGACATAGCAATTATTAGAACCAATAGGGTGTTCAAAAACAAGTTGGATGAGTTGGGAACAGTCACTAGGAATAAGGCCATGCTGGTGGTCCAAGGTTACAATCAAGAAGAAAGGATTGACTATGAAGAAATGTTTATACCTGTCACAAGGTTAGAGGCTATTCGAATCTTGATAGCCTTTGCAACCCACATGGAGATCAAGTTGTACCAAATAGATATCAAGAGTGCCTTCCTCAATGGATATCTTGAAGAAGAGTTGACAGAAAAAGCACCTCAGGTATGGCTACTTTTCTTGGGCCCTGTTTGGTCTCTTGGTCTACAAAGAAACAGCACTTAGTTGCCATGTCCACAGCAGAAATCGAGTATGTAGCGGCTGTTTCTCGTTGTGCTCAATTGTTGTGGATACAGCAATAACTCAAGGATTTTGGTGTTGACATGGGGTGCATTCCCATCTTTTGTGATAATACAAATGCAATTAACATTGCTAAAAATATGTGTCAACATAAAAGGATTAAGCATATTGATGTTCACCATCACTTCTTTAGAGACAATATTCAAAAGGGCTTGATTTCAATGAATTTTTGTGCCACTAATAAAAAAATTACTGATATTTTACAAAGGCACTAAGTAGAGATCAGTTTAAAAGGAATAGGCTTGAATTGGCTTTGATTAAAAGAACTTAAGCGTGCTTAATTAACCCCCAATGATTAACTACTTAAGGGTCGTTAGGCCAAATACATTGTTTCAATGGATGCATTCAATTCTTGTGCTTTTATTAGCATATGTGTGGAAAGTAACATGCTGATACTCATTGAGGTCTAATGATATTGTCCTTAGTGTCCTGAGACACCGAACTATGAACAGTAAGAACAAGCTCCAGGAACAGACCTGACAACTGTTTGTATCATGTACTGACCAACTGGCGGTGTTAGAAGAATGTTGGAAACTAAAATTTACTTTTCATTACACCTAACCTATAATTTATACCCTACCTAGTATATAATGATGAGTTGCATGCAAAACATTCCCTCTCTTCAAGAAGGGCCAAAATAACCTTCCCCTAAAACTCCCTCGATTTTCGGGCACCTCATATACCTTCACTTTCGCTCTCCATAACCCATCTGTCCTTCTCTCTCTCTCTCCCACAAAGAACCCGATTTCCCTTTCCTTTCTTAAACCCACTTAAGCCCCAACTCCAAATTCTCCCAAATCCTCACCATGGTAAGAGCTCATGGTGGTCAAGAATCCTCTAAGCGTAAGGCTTCTCACCCAAGATCACTATGGGACTAATTATCAAGGAAAAGAGGAGGAAATTGGATGAATTTTGAGGAAGAATCACCGGCACCATTGCCACAAGCGTCCTCAATTGGTATGGAAAATACTCCCTCACTTTCTTTTTCATTAATTCCTCTATTTTTGGGTTCTTCAAAAGCTTAGAGTTAAAGATAGTTGATTTGGACCCTAATATGGTACCCTTAGTACACCCAGTTACTGGTTGGGACTTAGTGGTATATGACCCGGTTGTGGCCGAGTCTAGATTAAGGAGGAATGAAGCCAAGTTGGTTGAGGAATCACATGGTTTTTGATCTTGCATGTATGGGTGATGATTTTATTATTGAGGATGCTGAAGATAGTGATGAGGATGAACGGGTTATCCCAGAATAAGTATCCAAACTGGTTGAAGAGTCTGATGAATCAAAGAAAAAGAAAGTCAGGAAGAACATAACACTTGTTGAAAGATATGAGAATTTCCTCTAGAAATCGGTGGTTTGGGGAAAGGTAGTTAAGGTGTCATACTTTCAGAAATAGGGGTTTGGGGTGTTTGTAGAGGTGTTAGAAGCCCAGGGATGGTTAGAATTGTTCACAGATCCTAAGAGAGGGTGTTCGGTCCCAGATTTAGCTAAGTTCTATGCAAACTATGTTGTCACCAATGGAGTGGTGTCAAGTATAGTTAATGGTCATGAAGTGCGATTTGATGCTAAGAAGTTAGGTGAGTTCCTTGGGGTGTCCTCTGAAGGTTTTGATGTGTATGAGAGAGAGGATAAGAGCATCTTAGGTGAAGAATGGTTGTTGGCGCTGACCCAAAGACTGGCCAAAAGCCTCATCTGGCTGTGTCCCGGTCTGTGAGAAAGGAGGAAATGATACCCTTGCATCGGCTGTTGTTTTGGTTTGCTGTTATAAATGCTGTTCCATGAGATCAGAGACGTAACATTGCTGATTCCATGGCTATGTGCTACACTGATTTGTTGGATAGAAGTGAGCAAATTAACTTACCCGCAATCATGATTATCCATATTAGGAGAATTGCCAACACAACTAAGGTTCATGACATGGGGTATTGGTTCTTACTGACGTCAGTGTTTGAGAAGCTTGGGATTCCATTGCGGAAGAGAGTAGGCCTTTACGTTAGTGATGAGATTAGCAACAGTGCATTGATTGGGTGTGGGTTTAAGATTACAAAAGGCGACAGTGCACCTTCAGAACAGGGGTTTCAAATATCTCTTGGCCCTATTCCCAGTTATGCCTCCACATCCAATGGTCCTACCATTCCCACTCTGTTGCAGGATCCGATCAGTTTAAAGGGGGAGATAGCTGAAGTGAAGCAAGCGCTTATAGAGGAAAAGATGCTTAATGCAAAGCGTCACGAGGATTTGCTGAGTGCCTTTCTTGCCCTCACAGCCCAAATTTCCTCCTCCCCCTTTCTCTACCTGAACCTGTTCCTTCCCCTGTTTCCAACACTATTTCTTCAAACACTTGGTTATATATGTGCCTACTAACGGTTTATGGCAGTTTTTGGATAGTATCTGCATTTATGCTATAACTTAGCCTGTTGCATGTGTTACCTATTTGTGCGTGACTTAGATGGCCAATATCATTACTGTACCATATACTTGAGTGTATCGCGGTCATTTCCCTCGTTACCCGTGGTGGTGGGTGCATCCCTACCGAATTTATGCAGATGGTTCCCTTGACTTTTCGATGATGTCAAAAAGGGGAAGATAAGTATGACCATGCGTTGATTGGTCTGCCTATTTTAAGCTGCCTTCCCATTCATGTTATTCTCTCTTATGTGAATTGGCTTCTTGATCTAAGTTTGGTACTAATGTTTTTGCCCTCTGCTGTGTCTCACCTTTGATAGTCATTTGGTTTGTCATCATCAAAAAGAGGGAATTTGTTGAATCAATCTTATATGAGGTTTTGATGATTACAACCCAAATGTGCTAATTATGCTCGGCTTGATTTGGGTGCTAGAATCATGTGATAAGACAGATTACAAACATCCTGGAGATCAGTTCAAAATGCTTGAAGCTATGTGATAAAATTGTATGTTGAAAGCGACAGAAGTTGCAAACACCCTGAAGAACAGGTCGAAGAAGCTGAAATCATCAAAGTGGATATATGTGCACATCATCAGCAGAGTACAAGAGTCTTTAGAGTCTTAAGGCTAAGTACGGTTATATTTGTCTAGATTCTTGTTAATATGCCAAAGAAGAACTTGAGTTAACACTCACCTTGAAGGAATTATTTAAGCTGATTCAGAACACTACTCAGAACAATTGAGCAAACAGGTTTGCAGTGCTCTGAGAGCAGTGAGTGCAAAAATCGATTTTCAAAGATTTTCAAGAGTTTTCCTACTGCCAAAATTTCGGATATATTTAGGATCGATTTTATGATAATATTGCGTTTTAGAAAGAGTAAGTGTTGCTGACTTCAGTGGTCCTACCATTGCCACTCAAGCCAAAATTCCTAATATATTTTGGGTCGATTTTATGATAATTTTGAGTTTTAGAAAGAGTAAATATATTAGGAATTTTGGTAGTAGGAAAACTCTTGAAAATCTTTGAAAACTAATTTTTACACTCGCTGGTCTCAGAACACTGCAAACCTGTTTGCTCAATTGTTCTGAGCATTGTTCTGAGTCAGCTTAAGTAATTCCTTCAAGGTGAGTGTTAAGTCAAGTTCTTCTTTGGCATATTAACAAGAATCCAGACAAATATAACCAATACTTAGCCTTAAGACTCTAAAGACTCTTGTATTCTGCTGATGGTGTGCACATGTATCCACTTTGATGGTTTCAGCTTCTTTGACATGTTCTTCAGGGCGTTTGCAACTTCTGTTGCTTTCAACATACAATTTTATCACATAGCTTCAAGCATTTCGAACTGATCTCCAGGATGTTTGCAATTTGTCTTATCATATGATTCTAGCACTCAACTCAAGCCAAGCATAATTACCACATTTGGGTTGTAATCATCAAAACCTTATATGAGATTGATTCAACAAATTCTCCCTTTTTGATGATGACAAACCAAATGATCGTCAAATGTGAGACATAGCAGAGGGTACAAACATTAGTGCCAAACATAGTTCAGGAAGCCAATTCACATAAGAGAGAATAACAAGAATAGGAAGGCAGCTTAAAACAGGCAGACCAATCAAATCATGGTCATACTTATCTTCTGCTTTTTAACATCATCGAAAAGGTCGAGGGAATCATCTGCATAAATTCAGTAGGGATGCACCTACCACCACGAGTAATGAGGGAAATGACCGCGATACACTCAAGTATATGGTACAGTAATGATATTGGCCATCCGAGTCATGCACAAACAGGTAACACATGTAACAGGCCAAGTTATAGCATAAATGCATATACTATCCAAAAACTATCATAAACTGTTAGTAGGCACATACATAACCAAGTGTTTGAAAAAATATAGTGTTGGAAATAGGGGAAGGAACAACTTCACGTAGAGGAAGGTGGAGGAGAAAATTTGGGCTGTGAGGGCAAGAAAGGCACTCAGCAGATGCTCGTGGCGCTTTGTATTAAGAGCCTTTTCCTCTTTAAGCGCTTGCTTCACTTCAGCTATCTCCCCATTCAAAGTGATCGGATCTTGCAATAGAGTATCAATTGTGGGAGCACTGGATGTGGAGGCTTCACTGAGAACAGGTCCGAGTAGTATTTTGAGCCCCTGTTCTGAAGTTGCACTGTAGCCTTTTGCCACTTTGAAACCACACCCAATCAACGTGCTATTGCCAATCTCATCACTGACCTGAAAGCCTATTCTTTTCTGCAAGGGAATCCCAAGTTTCTCAAACACTGACTTCAGTAAGAATCCATACGCTATGTCATGATCCTTGGACATTTTGACAATTCTCCTAATATGGCTAATCATGATTATGAGAAAGTGAATTTGCTCACCCCTATCCAACATATCAGTACAGCATATGTTCTTGGGATCAGCAAGGTTGTATCCCTGACCTCGGGGAATGATGTTCTTAATGACAAACCAAAATAACAATCGATGCAATGGCATCATTTCCCCCTTTTGCACAGAACGGGACTCAGCCAGGTGGGGTTTTGGAGCTTGCAGGTCAATTCCAACAGTCACTCTTCACCTAAGACGCTCTTGTCCTCTCACACATACAAATCAAAACCTTCAGAGGACACCCCAAGTAACTCACCTAACTTTTTGGCACCAGTTCGTAGGTCATGGTCATTCAACTGTGCTTGTCACCAGTCCATTGGTGACAACACAGTTCGCATAGAACTCAACTAAATCTGGGACCGAACACCCTCTCTTAGGATCTGTGAACAATTCCAATCATTCCTGGGCTTCTAACGTCTCTACAAACACCCCAAGCCCCTGTTCTTGAAAATATGACACCTTAACTACCTTCCCCCGAACGACAAATTTCTGGAGGAAATTCTCATATCTCTCAACAAGTGTCATGTTCTTCCTGACTTTCTTTTTCTTGGTTCATCAGACTCTTTAAACAGTTCGGACACTTGTTCTGGGACAACCCGTTCATCGTCATCACTATCTTCAGCATCCTCAACAATAAAATCATGACCCATACGTTCAAGATCAAAAACCCTGTGATTCCTCAACCAACTGGGCTTCATTCCCCCTTAATCTAGACTCGGCCACAACCGATTCATATACCACTAACTCCCAACTCGTAACTGGGTGTACTAAGGGTACCATATCAGTGTTCAAATCAACTGTCTTTAACTCTAAGCTTTTTAAGAAGCCAACAATAGAGGGATTAATGAAAAAGAACGTGAGGGAGTATTTTTCATACCAATTGCGGACGCTTGTGGCGATGGTACCGGTGATTGTTCCTCAAAATTCATCCAATTTCCTCTTCTTTTCCTTGATAATGGGTCCCATAGTGATCTTGAGTGAGAAGCCTTATGCTTGAAGGATTCTTGACCACCACGAGTTCTTGCCATGGTAAGGATTTAGGAGAATTTGGAGTTGGGGTTTAAGTGGGTTTAAGGAAGGAGAGGGAAATCGGGTTCTTTGTGGGGGAGAGAGAGAGAAGGACAGATGGATTATGGAGAGAGAAAGTGAAGGTATATGAGGTGCTCGAAAATCGAGGGAGTTTTTAGGGGAAGGTTATTTCGGTCCTTCTTGAAGAAAGAGAATGTTTTGCATGCAACTCTTCATTACATACTAGGTAGGGTATAAATTATAGGTTAGGTGTAATGAAAAGTAAATTTCAGTTTCCAACAATCCTTTAACACTGCCACTTGATCAGCACATGATACAAACAGTTGTCAGGTCTGTTCCTGGTTAACAGTTCGGTGTCTCAGGACACTAAGGGCAATATCATAAGACCTGAACGAGTGTCAGCATATTTGTTGTGTTATTATATTTAGTTTTGATGATAACAAATCCAAGTGTAAAAATCTGTCCAAGTAATGTCGCTCCGAACACGATCTCCAAACAGGCCTAACTGGTGTTTGTGATCTTTATTGTATTAACTGGTTTGCTACATGTGAGAATGTCTTCTAGACAGGTTTTACTTGGTGATTCTATATTAAGTCAGAACACCATCTCGACAGTTGATTGTAAAGCGTGTTCCTGAACTCTAGCAATGCAAAGAACAACCCCAGCAAACAAGGTGGCCTTGGTGTTCACAGCAGCTCTACAAATCTCGGACAAGATGATTGGTTCAAAACAAGAAGTCTTGGGTATATAGGTTTCATTTAATTAGACTCTTGTTAATATGCCAATATTGAAAACATCATTTTAAACACCTCTTGAATCGGTATTTGCGCTAAGTGCTTCAGAACACTAGTTGCGAACAACCCTGCAAACAGGGTGCCTAGGGTGTTTCTGAACTGCAGTGGCCATACCCGATTATTTTTGAAAAATTCATTTTGGTTGGCCAAGGTCTCTAGAATACTTTCCTTGAATTTCAAAACTGCTATTTCTCTGGAAAGGATATTTCTTGAAAATATTATGGGAGATTTTTGAAAATAAGTTTTGGGAGATTTGCCAAAACTTAAAGATTTCCTTTGACCATATTTTCGGATATGGTAAAGTTTCAAAAGCTGAAAATTTTTGGTTGCTTTTTGAATCCACCTCTCGGCTATGGAAAGACAAGGGTTATCTTTTAAGATAACAAAATCCCTTACATTTTTGGATAAATTAATCATTAGCCGTTGGATAATTTTGCAAAACAATTTCCATACTTAGCTGATTCTGTGGTTTATGACCGTTGGTTTTTTTGTTTAAAAGCCTTAGCTTTTTCTCTCCCAGCATATACACACAGACAGATATATACAGATATTCAGAACACTCGAAAAACAGAGAGATAGAAAACTCGGTTTGAATTTGCATAAACACAGCCTTTTGAAAAATCTAGGAAAATCAGAAAACTCGGTTTACACTCAAAGATTCTTGAGCTTCATTCTGAAAAGCAAACCGTGACAAGCTATGTTTGATTTTGAGTTTTCATACCATTGGCATAATAGGATCTTCATTGTACCTTACATCTGCTTAGTGAGAAGCACCCCCTGTAAGGTGTTTGTAACCCTGATCTTGAATCAGAAAAGTGAGTGATTGTGTCCTAGTCGTGTGGACTTGGACGTGTCTAATCTTGCGAAGGTTGGACGTGGTGTAACCTGTCTTTGGAAAGAAGGTTACGTGGTTGCAAGTTGTAACAAGGTGTGTTACTTTTGTAACGTGTTCAGCCCGTTAGTGGAAGTGGTTAAATCCTACACGAGGTAGGTCGTGGTTTTTCACACCTCAGTTGGGCTAGAGGTGTTTTCCACGTAAAAAATTGTGTGTGCTTTATTTTCCGCATCTATCTTGGTGATTTTCGCCTCTGCAATATTTGAGAACACCCCGTGCAAACAAGCTATCAGGGTGTTTGTCACTTGAGAATAACCTCTGTGAGGGTGTTTGTTATCTACAACGCGAAAATCAGATACCACAATTCACCCCCCCTCTTGTGGTTGGATACTCACGAACTCAACAAGTGGTATCAGAGTAGGTTCTCTTACAAAAGGTTAACACCTTGAGAGATTCTGAAGATGAGTACCCCACAAGGAATTTTTGAAGGGCAATCCATTACTCGTCCACCCTATTTCAACGGCCAACATTATAGTTGGTGGAAGAATAGGATGGAGAACTATATTCAGGCATAAGATTATGAATTATGGATGCTCATCAAGAACGGGCCCCTTGTTCCCACCAAGGTGCTTGAAGATGGTAAGAAGGTTCCCAAGGAATCCATAGAATTTGATACCGAGGACTACAAGAAAAAGGAGAAAAATGCCAAAGCCAAAAAGCTTCTATATTTTGGCCTAGGACCGGATGAATACACTCACATCTCTGAGTGTGAATCAGCCCAAGCTATCTGGAATGCTCTGCAAGTTGCTCATGAAGGTACGAGTCAAGTTAAACAATCTAGAATTGAGCTATTTATGCGACAATATGAGTTGTTTGATATGGGTGATCATGAAACTGTGATGGACATGTATACACGGTTCACCCACATCACGAACAAGTTAAAATCCCTGGGAAGATCTTTCACCACTGAAGAGTTGGTGAGAAAAATCCTCAGAATTTTACCTCGCACGTGGGAGACCAAAGTAACAGCCATCCAAGAGGCTAAAGACATGAACCAGATCACCCTCGACGAGTTGATTGGAAATCTCCAGACCTATGAACTCCGAAAGAACTCACAGCAAAGAGAGGAGCAAAAGAAGGATTGTGGGCTTGCCTTAAAAGCACATGAGGACACTGACTCTGACCTTGAAGATGAAGATATGACCCTAATGTCCAGAAAATTCAAGAAATTCTTCAAAAAGGTCAAGGAAAACAACAAAAGAAAAGAATTCAGTAAGTCCAGAAACACCCCCAAAGAATAGCTCACAGGGTGTTTCAAGTGCGGCAAACCAGATCACTTAGTCAAAATTGCCCTCTGCTTCGAGAAGATCAAATGCCTGAACACCCTCGAAAACAGGGTCGAAAACACCCTGTAAACAATTTGGGCAAGCGATTCTCGAAAGCTATGCTGGCTGCTTGGGGAGATTCTTCTGAGGATGAAGGAGAATCTGAAGCTGAAGAAGGAGTCGTAGCACTTATGGCACAAAGTGATTCAGATTCAGATGATGAATCAACAATCAGCTTCTCAAATCTCAAGAACAAGGTACATGGTCTTAACAAAGCCACTTTAGAAGAACTTCTATATAATTTGATAGGCACATGTGCTGATCTAAAAAGAGAAGTTCGTGACCTAGAGCTTGAAAATGAAATTCTTAAAAATTAAAAACTCGGTTTACATGAAAATGTTAATATACTCAAAGAAAACCTCTTTATAAAAGAAGGAGATTACTCTCGAATAGAGGAAAAACTCTTTGAGGTGGAAGGAATGGTTGAGTCCCTGCTCAAAGAGAACAAGGGTTTGCATGCTAATAAAGAAAAACTGGAAACCGAGCTTAGCACAAACAAACGTTGGAACAAATCTTCACAGGCCCTTGCTTGGTTAAACACTCACCACAGTCGAAACAGAAAGGGACTTGGGTATAAGCCTAAACGAACAGTTTACCCAATTCATAGAAAGTATGTGGGATTACCTGAAAATATTGTTTGCTTTCATTGTGGTAAAACTGGTCACTATCGATATTCTTGTCCTTTAAGAAAACATGCCAATGAAAAGAATGAAAGGTATGTGAAACAAATCTGGATTAGAAAAGATGAGCTTTACATGTCTAAAGGAATGGGACCCAAGTGGATCTGGATTCCCAAAACTAACCTGTGATTTGTTTTGCTGGCTGAAGTGAGAGAGAACAATCCCATAAACAACCCAGCAAACAGGGTAAGAAACACCCTGTCAAACAGATCAGAAAACAACCTTGAAAACAGGCAGCTGTGGTATGTTGATAGTGAGTGTTCGCGGCACATGACTGGAGAAAGATCAAATTTTCTCTCACTTACAGCTTTGAATGGTGGGAGTGTAGCATTTGGAAACGGCAAGTCTGGGACAATTGTCCGTATAGGTAATATTGGTAAAACTCTCTCCCACTCAATTGACAATGTGCACTTGGTTGATGGTTTAAAGCACAATTTGCTAAGTGTGTCCCAACTGTGTGACAAGAACACCCTAGTGGTGTTTTCACGAACACGTTGCTTGGTTGTAAACGACGACACAGGAGATGTTGTGTTGAGGGGGAAGCGATGTCAAAATGTTTATAAAGTTTGTATTTCCCCTCTTCCCCAAAATAATCTGACTTGTTTAAATGCATTAAATGATGATATAATGCTATGGCACAAGAGACTAGGTCATGCAAGCTTATCCTTGTTAAACAAACTTGTTTCAAAAGACCTAGTTATTGGACTACCTTCCATCAAATTTAATGATGACAAGGTACGTGAAGCTTGTGCAATAGGCAAACAAGTCAGATCTTCTTTTAAATCGAAAAGGTGTGTAAGCACTACTCGACCTCTAGAATTGCTACACATTGATTTGTGTGGTCCCATGAGGATAACTAGTAGAGGTGGAAACTTGTGGTAGTGGATGATTACTCTCGATTTTCTTGGACCTTGTTTTTGGCATCCAAGGATGAAACCTTTGAGAATTTTATTGCCTTTCTCAAAAAGGTTGAAAAAAGAGTAGGACACTCCTTAATCAGCTTAAGATCTGATCATGGAACTGAGTTTGAAAATGCAAGTTTTATTAACTATTGTAATGAACATGGTGTTGATCATAACTTCTCAGCTCCAAGAACACCCCAACAAAATGGGTGGTTGAGCGCAAAAATCGCACCCTGGAAGACATGACCAGAACAATGCTTATTGCCAGTGGTCTTCCTAGGTATTTCTGGGCAGAAGCATTGAACACCTCATGTTACATTATAAATAGATGCATGATCAGACCTATGTTGAATAAAACTCTTTATGAACTTTTCAAAGGCAGAAAACCCAATATTACGCACCTAAGGACATTTGGTTGTAAGTGTTTTGTGCATAATAATGCGAAGGATGCCTTAGGAAAGTTTGATCCAAGAAGTGATGAGGCAATACTTCTTGGCTGTTCTTCTCACAGCAAGGCATACAAAGTCTTTAACAAAAGAACCTTGTGTGTTGAGGAAAGTGTGCATATACTTTTTGATGAATCTAACGTGTTGAGTGAGAATAATGCACAGGAAGATGAACTTGAAATAGGTCTTGTTCGAAAAGAAGTGTTGCTCCAAGATAAATGAGGTAAGAACACCATGGAGAAAACAACTCCTGAAGGTGTTCCTCAGAACAGCAGGCAAGGTGAACACCAAACAGGGGAAAACCCCGCTGAACCCTGTTCGGAACCATGTTCTTCAGGAATAAGGTTACAAACAGGTGCAGAAACAGGATCAGGAGGTGTTCTTGAGCCTGATCCTACACACATTTCAGTTAGAATAGAGCATGTGTCTGTGGATCCTCTTACTCCACGACTATGAAAGCACCATAGTTCGCACCCTCTTGATCAAATCTTGTCAGATATTAATACTGGAGTGCAAACTAGATCTAAACTAAAGAATTTTTGTGCTTTCTATGCTTTTCTTTTTAACATTGAGCCAAAAAGTGTGAATGAAGCTCTTACAGATTCAGATTGGATCACGGCTATGCAAGAAGAGCTTCTTCAATTTGAAAGAAACAAGGTATGGCACCTTGTACCTAAACCTGCAGAGAGAACAATCATTGGAACCAAGTGGGTGTTCCGAAACAAACTGGATGAGTCAGGAACAGTCCCCAGGAACAAGGCACGGCTGGTTGTACAAGGATACAATCAAGAAGAAGGGATCGATTACGAAGAAACCTTTGCGCCAGTTGCTAGAATTGAGGCTATTCGAATTTTAATAGCCTTTGCAGCTCATATGGAAATCAAGTTATATCAAATGGATGTTAAAAGTGCATTCCTAAACGGATACCTTAAAGAAGAGGTGTATGTCAAACACCCCCCTGGTTTTGAAAATGGTGATTTTCCAAATCATGTTTTTAAACTTGACAAGGCACTTTATGGTTTAAAATAAGCTCCAAGAGCTTGGTATGAACGGTTGTCAAGTTTTTTACTTGAAAATGATTTTAGAAGAGGCAAGGTAAACAATACCTTGTTCCTAAAATCTAAGGGGGAACATTTTTTGATTGTCCAAATATATGTTGATGACATCATATTTGGTGCAACTCATCATAATTTATGCAATGAATTTTCAAATATGATGAGGAGTGAGTTTGAGATGAGCATGATGGTTGAGCTTAATTTTTTCTTAGGCTTACAAATCAAGCAAACTCCAAACGGCACCATGATCCATCAGCAAAAGTATATCAAGGAATTACTTAAGCATTTTGGGATGGAGTCGGCCAAACCCATAGACACTCCTATTTCTCCTTCAACCAAGTTGGTTATGGATGATCGGAGTCCCTCAGTTGAGGAGAAACTCTATCGGGGTATGATTGGGTCACTCTTATACCTAACCGCTAGTAGACCTGATATTGTTTTTAGTGTTTGTTTATGTGCCCATTTTCAGTCTAATCCTAAGGAAACTCATCTTAAGGCTGTTAAACGGATACTAAGGTATTTGAAACATACACCCAATTTAGCTCTATGGCATCCTAAAGGTTGCAATTTTGATCTTGTTGGATATGCTGATGCTGACTATGCTGGATTCCTAGTTGATAGAAAGAGTACCTCAGGTATGGCTCACTTTCTTGGACCTTGTTTGGTATCTTGGGCTACTAAGAAGCAACATTCAGTTGCCATGTCCACGGCAGAAGCTGAATATGTTGCAGCAACTTCATGTTGTGCTCAACTGTTGTGGATAAGGCAACAGCTTAAGGACTTTTGTGTTGACATTGGATGCATTCCTATTTTTTGTGATAGCACAAGTGCAATTAATATTGCTAAAAATCCATGTCAACATAAAAGAACAAAGCATATTGACATTCGACATCATTTCTTGAGAGATAATGTTGAAAAGGGTTTAATCTCTATGAATTTTTGCTTAACGGAAAGTCAGATTGCTGATATATTCACTAAGGCACTAGCTAGAGACCTTTTTGAGAGAAATAGACTGGAACTAGGGTTGGTGAGAACACCCTGAGATACCTGTTTCCAGAACATGAACTGGGTTTGGTAAAATCAACCTTTACACCCTGTTCTCTCCCCCTGTTTGCAAATTTTATTAATAACGGATGTGATTGCATATGCCCGTATTGCATGCATTGTTTTTTCCTTATCTACTTAGTACAGCATAAGGGGATGTACTGGAGCCGTCTTAATGCCATTCAGTCGAATCAGATCAGACGGCAAAGAACAGGCATAATACGAGAACAGTACCCCCTTGGTTGCTCGGTGGTATAATACAGAGAACAGGTACGCCCCTTGGTTGCTCGGTGTGTTTGCTTTCCTTCCCAAGGCACAAGATGTTATTGCTCCTACCGTTGCAAATCAAGAGATCTTCTCAAAGATTCGGCTGCTCTCTCTCTCTCTCTCTCTCTCTTTTTATGCCCTGCTCTTAGTACTATCGTTCGTCTTGCCCTCAAGCAAAAACCGAACATCCTGCAAACTCCTGAAACCCTAATCTCTCTCCTCTAGCAACAATGGCTTCCAACAACACTCTTCAATCAAAAGCCCTCGTTCTTTCTTCCTCAATTCTTGCTCCTTCTCGCCCAATTCTTTACAAGCCTTTCCAATTTCTGAATCGCTTGTCTCTAAAATCAGTGGGAATGGGGATGGATGATATTCCCTTTGAATGTGGAAGGGAATTGGTGTTCCTCGTAGGGGCAATTGCTTGTCCCATTTTAGTTGAGTCAGGGGGAACAAAGTCGGGGTCTCAAGAACAATTCTTGGAAACCCCTGAAGGGTTTAATTTTGAGCCCTGTTTCTCTGACACCGCGACAGAAACAGGGGCTGCCTCTGTCAAAGGTGTGGTTGTGGAGGATCTGCCTGTTGACTTCCAAGGGAAGTCGAATGAGTCGTCCGAGGAGAGTCTCGAAAAGAATTCTCTCCCTGAGGCTGAAGCCCCCACTCCGGTCGCTCGAACTGGAGAGAAAAGGAAGAGGGTGAAAATCGTGGCTAGGCGTAGTAGAACGCCAAGAACAAGGCCACAACCAAGGCCACAAACTCCCTCTTCTCCTCAATCCTCTAAGCCCTCTCGCAAGTCTGCGAGAATCGCTTTTCAATCCGCTCCTCGTACCTCCAAACCCTCTACTCCTATCATCGAGGAGATTTCTTCTTCTTCTGAAGAGTTCTCGAGTTCTGACTCTGAGAACACCACCTTTAAACAGGGGACACCGGTGTTTTCCGAGTCCTCTGAAGACCAAGCTCCTCCAAAACCGACCAATAAACCTGCTGTGAAGCCCTCTCCTGCCAAAACACCCCTCAAGCGAAAGCCCAGAACAGCCCCCCTACCAGAAACTACCACCTCTGTCCCTGTCCTTAAACGCCCAAAGCAGTTCACTCCCTCTCCTATGTCTGACAAACATGCGCAGTTGCTGAAGCGCAATGTCGTTAGGGGGAAGGTAGTGAATGTAAGCTTTTTCGAGGAACAGGGTCTGGGGGTATTCTGGAACAAGCTTCAAGCCCAAGACTGGCTTGAGTTGTTTGCAAACACCCAGCAAGGGTGTTCCGTGCCCGAGTTGGCTGAATTCTATGCCAACTGCTCTGTCACAAATGGGGTGGTAACAAGTGCTGTCAATGCATGTAATTTTTCCTTTGATGAAGCCACCCTGAGTGATATTCTGGGCATCCCCTCTCGTGGATTTGCTGTGTATGTGAGGGAAGACAAAACGGCCCTGGAAACAGCCAGCCTCTTAGAGGTGTCCAAACGCCTTAGTCAAAAACAGGGCCTGAGAACACCCCTCTCGGTTAAGAAGGGTGAAATGACCTCCCTACACCAACTACTGTTTATGTTCACCATCAAGAACATAATACCGCGAGGTCAAGAGCGAAACTCAGCAGATGCCTTTGATCAATGTCTAGTCTCCTCCTTCCTTACTTTCGTTTTTGGCATTTGTAAGGTTTTCAATGCAATATCCCTTCATTACTGCCTCTTGCATCTTCTGCTATTTACTTCTTTTCTTGCATTCATAATGTTGTTTATGCTTTTTAATGATGCCAAAAGGGGGAAGTAGTCCTATTGACGAGTGGGCCTTAGCATTGACTTATCCCTATCAGCATTCATTCATTTTTTGTCAATATGGTCACTTGGTTTGTCATCATCAAAAAGGGGGAATTTTTTGTGTTATTATATTTAGTTTTGATGATAACAAATCCAAGTGTAAAAATCTGTCCAAGTAATGTTGCTCCGAACACGATCTCCAAACAGGCCTAACTGGTATTTGTGATCTTTATTGTATTAACTGGTTTGCTACATGTGAGAATGTTTTCTAGACAGGTTTTACTTGGTGATTCTATATTAAGTCAAGAACACCATCTCGACAGTTGATTGTAAAGCGTGCTCCTGAACTCTAGCAATGCAAAGAACAACCCCATCAAACAAGGTGGCCTTGGTGTTCACAACAGCTCTACAAATCTCGGACAAGATGACTAGTTCAAAACAAGAAGTCTTGGGTATATAGGTTTTATTTAATTAGACTCTTGTTAATATGCCAATATTGAAAACATCATTTTTAAACACTTCTTGAATCGGGACTTGCGCTAAGTGCTTCAGAACACCAGTTGCGAACAACCCTGCGAACAGGGTGCCTAGGGTGTTTCTGAACTGCAGTGGCCATACCCGATTATTTTTTGAAAAATTCATTTTGGTTGGCCAAGATCTCTAGAATACTTTCCTTGAATTTCAAAACTGCTATTTCTCTGGAAAGGATATTTCCTGAAAATATTATGGGAGATTTTCGAAAATAAGTTTTGGGAGATTTGCCAAAACTTAAAGATTTCCTTTGACCATATTTTCGGATATGGTAAAGTTTCAAAAGCTGAAAACTTTTGGTTGCTTTTTGAATCCACCTCTCGGCTATGGAAAGATAAGGGTTATCTTTTAAGATAACAAAATCCCTTATATTTTGGGATAAATTAATCATTAGCCGTTGGATAATTTTGCAAAACTATTTCCATACTTAGCTGATTCTGTGGTTTATGGCCGTTGGTTTTTTTGTTTAAAAGCCTCAACTTTTTCTCTCCCAGCATATACACACAGACAGATATATACAGATATTCAAAACACTCGAAAAATAGAGAGATAGAAAACTCGGTTTGAATTTGCATAAACACAGCCTTTTGAAAAATCTAGGAAAATCAGAAAACTCGGTTTACACTCAACGATTCTTGAGCTTCATTCTGAAAAGCAAACCGTGACAAGCAGTGTTTAATTTTGAGTTTTCATACCATTGGCATAATAGGATCTTCATTGTACCTTACATCTGCTTAGTGAGAAGCACCCCCTGTAAGGTGTTTGTAACCTGATCTTGAACTCAGAAATGAGTGAGTGGTCCTAGTCGTGTGGACTTGGATGTTCTAATCTTGTGAAGGGTGGACGTGGTGTAACCTCTGTCCTTTGGGAAGAAGTTACGGGTTTCAATTGTTGTAACAGGTGTGTTTACTTTGTAACGTGTGAGCCTTAGTGAAGTGGTTAAATCTTACACGACGTACGGTCGTGGTTTTTCACACTCAGTTCGGCTAGAGGTGTTTTCCACGTAACAATTGTGTGTGGCTTTATTTTCCGCATCTATCTTGGTGCATTTTCGCCTCTGCATATTGGAGAACACCACCGTGCAACAGATATCAGGTGTTTTGTCACTTGAGAACAACCTCTGTGAGGGTGTTTTGTTATATACAACGCGAAATCAGATACCACAATTCACCCCCCCTCCCCTTGTGGTGGATACCTCACGAACTCAAGCAATATTACGTTCCATACATATGCCAGTAAAAGCACGAGAATTGAATGCATCCATTGGAACAATGGATTTGGCCTAATGACCCTTAACTAGTCAATCATTGGGGGTTAATTAAGCATGCTCAAGCTCTTTCAATCAACCCAATTCAAGCCTACTCCTTTCAAATTGATCTCTACTTAGTGCCTTGGTAAAAATATCAGCAATTTGTTTATTAGTGGCA